>JASXSY010003162.1:0-26988 GCA_034509805.1 Sipha maydis | reverse complement strand
ATCAGGGTTATCCAAATCTATTCCAAATGTTCTACTGAACATTTTGTACAAATTTCATAAATATCGCCCAAATGCCCAAATTTCCAGGATCCAGCATATCGAGAAAAATTGAACTATTTGAGTATAATATAGTTTATTGTTGTTTGTATACTATTTCACTGGCCCCCTGGGGTTGATCATAAGCATAATTGAAATGAGGACTTTTGAAATCGATTCATTATGTTCTACTGAACATTTTGTAACAATTTCATAATCATCGCCCAAATGCCCAAGTGTCCAGGATCCAGCATATCGAGAAAACTCGTACTAATTGAGTATATCATATATTGTTGTTGTTAGTTTACAATTTCACTGGCCCTCAAGGGTTGACTAAATGCTTAATTGAAATGAGTTTTATCAAAATCTATTCCAAATATTCTACTGAAAATTTGTACTAATTTCATAAATATCGCCCAAATGCCCAAGTTTCCAGGATCCAGCATGTCGAGAAAAATTGAACTATTTGAGTATAATATAGTTTATTGTTGTTTGTATACTATTTCACTGGCCCCCTGGGGTTGATCATATGCATAATGGAAATGAGGACTTTGAAATCGATCAAAATGTTCTACTGAACATTTTGTAACAATTTCATAATCATCGCCCAAATGCCCAAGTGGCCAGGATCCAGCATATCGAGAAAACTCGTACTATATGAGTATATTATATATTGTTGTTGTTTGTTTAGTATTTCAGTGGCCCCAGGGGTTGATCAAATTCATAATTGAAATGAGGACTTTTGAAATCCATTCAAAATATTCTTCTGAACATTTTGTACCAATTTCATAATCATTGCCCAAATGCCCAAGTGGCCAGGATCCAGCATATCGAGAAAACTCGTACTATATGAGTATATTATATTTGTTGTTGTTTGTTTACTATTTCAGTGGCCCTCAAGGGTTGACCAAATGCATAATTGAAATCAGGGTTATCTAAATCTATTCCAAATGTTCTACTGAGCATTTTGTACAAATTTCATAAATATCGCCCAAATGCCCAAGTTTCCAGGATCCAGCATATCGAGAAAAATTGAACTATTTGAGTATAATATAGTTTATTGTTGTTTGTATACTATTTCACTGGCCCCCTGGGGTTGATCATATGCATAATTGAAATGAGGACTTTTGAAATCAATTCAAAATGTTCTACTGAACATTTTGTAACAATTTCATAATCATCGCCCAAATGCCCAAGTGGCCAGGATCCAGCATATCGAGAAAACTCGTACTATATGAGTATATTATATTTGTTGTTGTTTGTTTACTATTTCAGTGGCCCTCAAGGGTTGACCAAATGCATAATTGAAATCAGGGTTATCCAAATCTATTCCAAATGTTCTACTGTACATTTTGTACAAATTTCATAAATATCGCCCAAATGCCCAAGTGGCCAGGATCCAGCATATCGAGAAAACTCGTACTCTATGAGTATATTATATATTGTTGTTGTTTGTTTAGTATTTCAGTGGCCCCCAGGGGTTGATCAAATTCATAATTGAAATGAGGACATTTGAAATCCATTCAAAATGTTCTTCTGAACATTTTGTACCAATTTCATAATCATTGCCCAAATGCCCAAGTGGCCAGGATCCAGCATATCGAGAAAACTCGTACTATATGAGTATATTATATTTGTTGTTGTTTGTTTACTATTTCAGTGGCCCTCAAGGATTGACCAAATGCATAATTGAAATCAGGGTTATCTAAATCTATTCCAAATGTTCTACTGAACATTTTGTACAAATTTCATAAATATCGCCCAAATGCCCAAATTTCCAGGATCCAGCATATCGAGAAAAATTGAACTATTTGAGTATAATATAGTTTATTGTTGTTTGTATACTATTTCACTGGCCCCCTGGGGTTGATCATAAGCATAATTGAAATGAGGACTTTTGAAATCCATTCAAAATGTTCTTCTGAACATATTGTACCAATTTCATAATCATCGCCCAAATGCCCAATTGGCCAGGATCCAGCATATCGAGAAAACTCGTACAATTTGAGTATATTATATTTGTTGTTGTTTGTTTACTATATCACTGGCCCTCAAGGGTTGACCAAATGCATAATTGAAATCAGGGTTATCCAAATCTATTCCAAATGTTCTACTGAACATTTTGTACAAATTTCATAAATATCGCCCAAATGCCCAAATTTCCAGGATCCAGCATATCGAGAAAAATTGAACTATTTGAGTATAATATAGTTTATTGTTGTTTGTATACTATTTCACTGGCCCCCTGGGGTTGATCATAAGCATAATTGAAATGAGGACTTTTGAAATCGATTCATAATGTTCTACTGAACATTTTGTAACAATTTCATAATCATCGCCCAAATGCCCAAGTGTCCAGGATCCAGCATATCGAGAAAACTCGTACTAATTGAGTATATCATATATTGTTGTTGTTAGTTTACAATTTCACTGGCCCTCAAGGGTTGACTAAATGCTTAATTGAAATGAGTTTTATCAAAATCTATTCCAAATATTCTACTGAAAATTTTGTACTAATTTCATAAATATCGCCCAAATGCCCAAGTTTCCAGGATCCAGCATATCGAGAAAAATTGAACTATTTGAGTATAATATAGTTTATTGTTGTTTGTATACTATTTCACTGGCCCCCTGGGGTTGATCATATGCATAATTGAAATGAGGACTTTTGAAATCAATTCAAAATGTTCTACTGAACATTTTGTAACAATTTCATAATCATCGCCCAAATGCCCAAGTGGCCAGGATCCAGCATATCGAGAAAACTCGTACTATATGAGTATATTATATTTGTTGTTGTTTGTTTACTATTTCAGTGGCCCTCAAGGGTTGACCAAATGCATAATTGAAATCAGGGTTATCCAAATCTATTCCAAATGTTCTACTGTACATTTTGTACAAATTTCATAAATATCGCCCAAATGCCCAAGTTTCCAGGATCCAGCATATCGAGAAAACTCGTACTAATTGAGTATATCGTATATTGTTGTTGTTACTTTACAATTTCACTGGCCCTCAAGGGTTGACCAAATGCATAATTGAAATCAGGGTTATCCAAATCTATTCCAAATGTTCTACTGAACATTTTGCACAAATTTCATAAATATCGCCCAAAAGCCCAAGTGTCCAGCATCCAGCATATCGAGAAAACACGTAGTTTTTGAGTATATTATATATTGTTGTTGTTTGTTTACTATTTCACTTGCCCTCAGGGGTTGATCAAATTCATAGTTGAAATGAGGACTTTTGAAATCGTTTTAAAATGTTCTACTGAATATTTTGTACAAATTTGATAAACATCGCCCAAATGTCCAAGTGTCCAGGGTCCAGCATATCGAGAAAAATTGAACTATATGAGTATATTATAGTTTGTTGTTGTTTGTTTACTATTTCACTGGCCCTCAGAGGTTGATCAAATGCATAATTGAAATGAGGACTTTTGAAATAGATTCCAAATATTTTACTGAACATTTTGTACAAATTTCATAATCATGGCCCAAATGCCCAAGTGGCCAATATCCAGCATAACGAGAAAACTTGTACTATTTGAGTATATTATATTTTGTTGTGGTTTGTTTACTATTTCACTGGCCCTCAAGGGTTGACCAAGTGCATAATTGAAATGAGGACTTTTGAAATCGATTCAAAATGTTCTACTGAACATTTTGTAACAATTTCATAATCATCGCCCAAATGCCCAGGTGTCCAGGATTCAGTATATCGAGAAAAATTGTACTATTTGAGTATATTTTATATTGTTGTTGTTTGTTTAGTATTTCAGTGGCCCCCAGGGGTTGATCAAATTCATAATTGAAATGAGGACTTTTGAAATCCATTCAAAATGTTCTTCTGAACATTTTGTACCAATTTCATAATCATCGCCCAATTGCCCAATTGGCCAGGATCCAGCATATCGAGAAAACTCGTACAATTTGAGTATATTATATTTGTTGTTGTTTGTTTACTATATCACTGGTTCTCAAGGGTTGACCAAATGCATAATTGAAATCAGGGTTATCCAAATCTATTCCAAATGTTCTACTGAACATTTTGTACAAATTTCATAAATATCGCCCAAATGCCCAAATTTCCAGGATCCAGCATATCGAGAAAAATTGAACTATTTGAGTATAATATAGTTTATTGTTGTTTGTATACTATTTCACTGGCCCCCTGGGGTTGATCATAAGCATAATTGAAATGAGGACTTTTGAAATCGATTCATTATGTTCTACTGAACATTTTGTAACAATTTCATAATCATCGCCCAAATGCCCAAGTGTCCAGGATCCAGCATATCGAGAAAACTCGTACTAATTGAGTATATCATATATTGTTGTTGTTAGTTTACAATTTCACTGGCCCTCAAGGGTTGACTAAATGCTTAATTGAAATGAGTTTTATCAAAATCTATTCCAAATATTCTACTGAAAATTTTGTACTAATTTCATAAATATCGCCCAAATGCCCAAGTTTCCAGGATCCAGCATGTCGAGAAAAATTGAACTATTTGAGTATAATATAGTTTATTGTTGTTTGTATACTATTTCACTGGCCCCCTGGGGTTGATCATATGCATAATGGAAATGAGGACTTTTGAAATCGATTCAAAATGTTCTACTGAACATTTTGTAACAATTTCATAATCATCGCCCAAATGCCCAAGTGGCCAGGATCCAGCATATCGAGAAAACTCGTACTATATGAGTATATTATATATTGTTGTTGTTTGTTTAGTATTTCAGTGGCCCCCAGGGGTTGATCAAATTCATAATTGAAATGAGGACTTTTGAAATCCATTCAAAATGTTCTTCTGAACATTTTGTACCAATTTCATAATCATTGCCCAAATGCCCAAGTGGCCAGGATCCAGCATATCGAGAAAACTCGTACTATATGAGTATATTATATTTGTTGTTGTATGTTTACTATTTCAGTGGCCCTCAAGGGTTGACCAAATGCATAATTGAAATCAGGGTTATCTAAATCTATTCCAAATGTTCTACTGAACATTTTGTACAAATTTCATAAATATCGCCCAAATGCCCAAATTTCCAGGATCCAGCATATCGAGAAAAATTGAACTATTTGAGTATAATATAGTTTATTGTTGTTTGTATACTATTTCACTGGCCCCCTGGGGTTGATCATAAGCATAATTGAAATGAGGACTTTTGAAATCCATTCAAAATGTTCTTCTGAACATATTGTACCAATTTCATAATCATCGCCCAAATGCCCAATTGGCCAGGATCCAGCATATCGAGAAAACTCGTACAATTTGAGTATATTATATTTGTTGTTGTTTGTTTTCTATATCACTGGCCCTCAAGGGTTGACCAAATGCATAATTGAAATCAGGGTTATCCAAATCTATTCCAAATGTTCTACTGAACATTTTGTACAAATTTCATAAATATCGCCCAAATGCCCAAATTTCCAGGATCCAGCATATCGAGAAAAATTGAACTATTTGAGTATAATATAGTTTATTGTTGTTTGTATACTATTTCACTGGCCCCCTGGGGTTGATCATAAGCATAATTGAAATGAGGACTTTTGAAATCGATTCATAATGTTCTACTGAACATTTTGTAACAATTTCATAATCATCGCCCAAATGCCCAAGTGTCCAGGATCCAGCATATCGAGAAAACTCGTACTAATTGAGTATATCATATATTGTTGTTGTTAGTTTACAATTTCACTGGCCCACAAGGGTTGACTAAATGCTTAATTGAAATGAGTTTTATCAAAATCTATTCCAAATATTCTACTGAAAATTTTGTACTAATTTCATAAATATCTCCCAAATGCCCAAGTTTCCAGGATCCAGCATATCGAGAAAAATTGAACTATTTGAGTATAATATAGTTTATTGTTGTTTGTATACTATTTCACTGGCCCCCTGGGGTTGATCATATGCATAATTGAAATGAGGACTTTTGAAATCAATTCAAAATGTTCTACTGAACATTTTGTAACAATTTCATAATCATCGCCCAAATGCCCAAGTGGCCAGGATCCAGCATATCGAGAAAACTCGTACTATATGAGTATATTATATTTGTTGTTGTTTGTTTACTATTTCAGTGGCCCTCAAGGGTTGACCAAATGCATAATTGAAATCAGGGTTATCCAAATCTATTCCAAATGTTCTACTGTACATTTTGTACAAATTTCATAAATATCGCCCAAATGCCCAAGTGGCCAGGATCCAGCATATCGAGAAAACTCGTACTATATGAGTATATTATATATTGTTGTTGTTTGTTTAGTATTTCAGTGGCCCCCAGGGGTTGATCAAATTCATAATTGAAATGAGGACTTTTGAAATCCATTCAAAATGTTCTTCTGAACATTTTGTACCAATTTCATAATCATTGCCCAAATGCCCAAGTGGCCAGGATCCAGCATATCGAGAAAACTCGTACTATATGAGTATATTATATTTGTTGTTGTATGTTTACTATTTCAGTGGCCCTCAAGGGTTGACCAAATGCATAATTGAAATCAGGGTTATCTAAATCTATTCCAAATGTTCTACTGAACATTTTGTACAAATTTCATAAATATCGCCCAAATGCCCAAATTTCCAGGATCCAGCATATCGAGAAAAATTGAACTATTTGAGTATAATATAGTTTATTGTTGTTTGTATACTATTTCACTGGCCCCCTGGGGTTGATCATAAGCATAATTGAAATGAGGACTTTTGAAATCCATTCAAAATGTTCTTCTGAACATATTGTACCAATTTCATAATCATCGCCCAAATGCCCAATTGGCCAGGATCCAGCATATCGAGAAAACTCGTACAATTTGAGTATATTATATTTGTTGTTGTTTGTTTACTATATCACTGGCCCTCAAGGGTTGACCAAATGCATAATTGAAATCAGGGTTATCCAAATCTATTCCAAATGTTCTACTGTACATTTTGTACAAATTTCATAAATATCGCCCAAATGCCCAAGTTTCCAGGATCCAGCATATCGAAAAAACTCGTACTAATTGAGTATATCGTATATTGTTGTTGTTACTTTACAATTTCTTTGGCCCTCAAGGGTTGACCAAATGCATAATTGAAATCAGGGTTATCCAAATCTATTCCAAATGTTCTACTGAACATTTTGCACAAATTTCATAAATATCGCCCAAAAGCCCAAGTGTCCAGCATCCAGCATATCGAGAAAACACGTAGTTTTTGAGTATATTATATATTGTTGTTGTTTGTTTACTATTTCACTTGCCCTCAGGGGTTGATCAAATTCATAGTTGAAATGAGGACTTTTGAAATCGTTTTAAAATGTTCTACTGAATATTTTGTACAAATTTGATAAACATCGCCCAAATGTCCAAGTGTCCAGGGTCCAGCATATCGAGAAAAATTGAACTATATGAGTATATTATAGTTTGTTGTTGTTTGTTTACTATTTCACTGGCCCTCAGAGGTTGATCAAATGCATAATTGAAATGAGGACTTTTGAAATAGATTCCAAATATTTTACTGAACATTTTGTACAAATTTCATAATCATGGCCCAAATGCCCAAGTGGCCAATATCCAGCATAACGAGAAAACTTGTACTATTTGAGTATATTATATTTTGTTGTGGTTTGTTTACTATTTCAGTGGCCCTCAAGGGTTGACCAAGTGCATAATTGAAATGAGGACTTTTGAAATCGATTCAAAATATTCTACTGAACATTTTGTAACAATTTCATAATCATCGCCCAAATGCCCAGGTGTCCAGGATTCAGTATATCGAGAAAAATTGTACTATTTGAGTATATTTTATATTGTTGTTGTTTGTTTAGTATTTCAGTGGCCCCCAGGGGTTGATCAAATTCATAATTGAAATGAGGACTTTTGAAATCCATTCAAAATGTTCTTCTGAACATTTTGTACCAATTTCATAATCATCGCCCAATTGCCCAATTGGCCAGGATCCAGCATATAGAGAAAACTCGTACAATTTGAGTATATTATATTTGTTGTTGTTTGTTTACTATATCACTGGCCCTCAAGGGTTGACCAAATGCATAATTGAAATCAGGGTTATCCAAATCTATTCCAAATGTTCTACTGAACATTTTGTACAAATTTCATAAATATCGCCCAAATGCCCAAATTTCCAGGATCCAGCATATCGAGAAAAATTGAACTATTTGAGTATAATATAGTTTATTGTTGTTTGTATAATATTTCACTGGCCCCCCTGGGGTTGATCATAAGCATAATTGAAATGAGGACTTTGAAATGGATTCATAATGTTCTACTGAACATTTTGTAACAATTTCATAATCATCGCCCAAATGCCCAGGTGTCCAGGATTCAGTATATCGAGAAAAATTGTACTATTTGAGTATATTATATATTGTTGTTGTTTGTTACTATTTCAGTGGCTCTCAAGGGTTGACCAAATGCATAATTGAAATCAGGGTTATCCAAATCTATTCCAAATGTTCTACTGTACATTTTGTACAAATTTCATAAATATCGCCCAAATGCCCAAGTTTCCAGGATCCAGCATATCGAGAAAAATTGAACTATTTGAGTATAATATAGTTTTTTGTTGTTTGTTTACTATTTCACTGGCCCCCAGGGGTTGATCAAATGCATAATTGAAATGAGGACTTTTGAAATCCATTCAAATTGTTCTTCTGTACATTTTGTACCAATTTCATAATCATCGCCCAAATGCCCAATTGGCCAGGATCCAGCATATCGAGAAAACTCGTACAATTTGAGTATATTTTATTTGTTGTTGTTTGTTTACTATATCACTGGCCCTCAAGGGTTGACCAAATGCATAATTGAAATCAGGGTTATACAAATCTATTCCAAATGTTCTACTGAACATTTTGTATAAATTTCATAAATATCGCCCAAATGCCCAAATTTCCAGGATCCAGCATATCGAGAAAAATTGAACTATTTGAGTATAATATAGTTTATTGTTGTTTGTATACTATTTCACTGGCCCCCTGGGGTTGATCATAAGCATAATTGAAATGAGGACTTTTGAAATCGATTCATAATGTTCTACTGAACATTTTGTAACAATTTCATAATCATCGCCCAAATGCCCAAGTGTCCAGGATCCAGCATATCGAGAAAACTCGTACTAATTGAGTATATCATATATTGTTGTTGTTAGTTTACAATTTCACTGGCCCTCAAGGGTTGACTAAATGCTTAATTGAAATGAGTTTTATCAAAATCTATTCCAAATATTCTACTGAAAATTTTGTACTAATTTCATAAATATCGCCCAAATGCCCAAGTTTCCAGGATCCAGCATATCGAGAAAAATTGAACTATTTGAGTATAATATAATTTATTGTTGTTTGTATACTATTTCACTGGCCCCCTGGGGTTGATCATATGCATAATTGAAATGAGGACTTTTGAAATCAATTCAAAATGTTCTACTGAACATTTTGTTACAATTTCATAATCATCGCCCAAATGCCCAAGTGTCCAGGATCTAGCATATCGAGAAAAATCGAACTATTTGAGTATATTATAGTTTGTTGTTGTTTGTTTGCTATTTCACTGGCCCTCAGAGGGTGATCAAATGCATAATTGAAATGAGGACTTTTGAAATAGATTCCAAATGTTCTACTGAACATTTTGTACAAATTTCATAATTATCGCCTAAAAGCCCAGGTGTCCAGTATCCAGCCTATCGAGAAAACTCGTACTAATTGAGTATATCGTATATTGTTGTTGTTACTTTACAATTTCACTGGCCCTCAAGGGTTGACCAAATGCATAATTGAAATCAGGGTTATCCAAATCTATTCCAAATGTTCTACTGAACATTTTGTACCAATTTCATAATCATCGCCCAAATGCCCAATTGGCCAGGATCCAGCATATCGAGAAAACTCGTACAATTTGAGTATATTATATTTGTTGTTGTTTGTTTACTATATCACTGGTTCTCAAGGGTTGACCAAATGCATAATTGAAATCAGGGTTATCTAAATCTATTCCAAATGTTCTACTGAACATTTTGTACAAATTTCATAAATATCGCCCAAATGCCCAAATTTCCAGGATCCAGCATATCGAGAAAAATTGAACTATTTGAGTATAATATAGTTTATTGTTGTTTGTATACTATTTCACTGGCCCCCTGGGGTTGATCATATGCATAATTGAAATGAGGACTTTTGAAATCGATTCAAAATGTTCTACTGAACATTTTGTAACAATTTCATAATCATCGCCCAAATGCCCAGGTGTCCAGGATTCAGTATATCGAGAAAAATTGTACTATTTGAGTATATTATATATTGTTGTTGTTTGTTAAGTATTTCAGTGGCCCCCAGGGGTTGATCAAATTCATAATTGAAATGAGGACTTTTGAAATCCATTCAAAATGTTCTTCTGAACATTTTGTACCAATTTCATAATCATCGCCCAAATGCCCAATTGGCCAGGATCCAGCATATCGAGAAAACTCGTACAATTTGAGTATATTTTATTTGTTGTTGTTTGTTTACTATATCACTGGCCCTCAAGGGTTGACCAAATGCATAATTGAAATCAGGGTTATCCAAATCTATTCCAAATGTTCTACTGAACATTTTGTACAAATTTCATAAATATCGCCCAAATGCCCAAATTTCCAGGATCCAGCATATCGAGAAAAATTGAACTATTTGAGGTATAATATAGTTTTTTGTTGTTTGTTTACTATTTCACTGGCCCCCAGGGGTTGATCAAATGCATAATTGACATGAGGACTATTGAAATCGATTCAAAATGTTCTACTGAACATTTTGTTACAATTTCATAATCATCGCCCAAATGCCCAAGTGTCCAGGATCTAGCATATCGAGAAAAATCAAACTATTTGAGCATATTATAGTTTATTGTTGTTTGTTTGCTATTTCACTGGCCCTCAGAGGGTGATCAAATGCATAATTGAAATGAGGACTTTTGAAATAGATTCCAAATGTTCTACTGAACATTTTGTACAAATTTCATAATTATCGCCTAAAAGCCCAGGTGTCCAGTATCCAGCATATCGAGAAAACTCGTACTAATTGAGTATATCGTATATTGTTGTTGTTACTTTACAATTTCACTGGCCCTCAAGGGTTGACCAAATGCATAATTGAAATCAGGGTTATCCAAATCTATTCCAAATGTTCTACTGAACATTTTGTACAAATTTCATAAATATCGCCCAAAAGCCCAAGTGTCCAGCATCCAGCATATCGAGAAAACACGTAGTTTTTGAGTATATTATATATTGTTGTTGTTTGTTTACTATTTCGCCGGCCCTCGGAGGTAGATCAAATGCATAATTGAAACGAGGGTTGTCCAATTCTATTCCAAATATTCTACTGTACATTTTGTACCAATTTCATAATCATCGCCCAAATGCCCAAGTGGCCAGGATCCAGCATAACGAGAAAACTCGTACTATTTGAGTATATTATATTTTGTTGTGGTTTGTTTACTATTTCACTGGCCCTCAAGGGTTGACCAAGTGCATAATTGAAATGAGGACTATTGAAATCTATTCCAAATGTTCTACTGAACATTTTGTACAAATTTCATAAATATCGCCCAAAAGCCCAAGTGTCCAGCATCCAGCATATCGAGAAAAATCGAACTATTTGAGTATATTATATATTGCTGTTGTTTGTTTAGTATTTCAGTGGCCCCCAGGGGTTGATCAAATGCATAATTGAAATGAGGACTTTTGAAATCCATTCAAAATGTTCTTCTGAACATTTTGTACCAATTTCATAATCATCGCCCAAATGCCCAATTGGCCAGGATCCAGCATATCGAGAAAACTCGTACAATTTGAGTATATTATATTTGTTGTTGTTTGTTTACTATATCACTGGTTCTCAAGGGTTGACCAAATGCATAATTGAAATCAGGGTTATCTAAATCTATTCCAAATGTTCTACTGAACATTTTGTACAAATTTCATAAATATCGCCCAAATGCCCAAATTTCCAGGATCCAGCATATCGAGAAAAATTGAACTATTTGAGTATAATATAGTTTATTGTTGTTTGTATACTATTTCACTGGCCCCCTGGGGTTGATCATATGCATAATTGAAATGAGGACTTTTGAAATCGATTCAAAATGTTCTACTGAACATTTTGTAACAATTTCATAATCATCGCCCAAATGCCCAGGTGTCCAGGATTCAGTATATCGAGAAAAATTGTACTATTTGAGTATATTATATATTGTTGTTGTTTGTTTAGTATTTCAGTGGCCCCCAGGGGTTGATCAAATTCATAATTGAAATGAGGACTTTTGAAATCCATTCAAAATGTTCTTCTGAACATTTTGTACCAATTTCATAATCATTGCCCAAATGCCCAAGTGGCCAGGATCCAGCATATCGAGAAAACTCGTACTATATGAGTATATTATATTTGTTGTTGTTTGTTTACTATTTCAGTGGCCCTCAAGGGTTGACCAAATGCATAATTGAAATCAGGGTTATCCAAATCTATTCCAAATGTTCTACTGTACATTTTGTACAAATTTCATAAATATCGCCCAAATGCCCAAGTTTCCAGGATCCAGCATATCGAGAAAAATTGAACTATTTGAGTATAATATAGTTTTTTGTTGTTTGTTTACTATTTCACTGGCCCCCAGGGGTTGATCAAATGCATAATTGACATGAGGACTATTGAAATCGATTCAAAATGTTCTACTGAACATTTTGTTACAATTTCATAATCATCGCCCAAATGCCCAAGTGTCCAGGATCTAGCATATCGAGAAAAATCAAACTATTTGAGTATATTATAGTTTATTGTTGTTTGTTTGCTATTTCACTGGCCCTCAGAGGGTGATCAAATGCATAATTGAAATGAGGACTTTTGAAATAGATTCCAAATGTTGTACTGAACATTTTGTACAAATTTCATAATTATCGCCTAAAAGCCCAGGTGTCCAGTATCCAGCATATCGAGAAAACTCGTACTAATTGAGTATATCGTATATTGTTGTTGTTACTTTACAATTTCACTGGCCCTCAAGGGTTGACCAAATGCATAATTGAAATCAGGGTTATCCAAATCTATTCCAAATGTTCTACTGAACATTTTGCACAAATTTCATAAATATCGCCCAAAAGCCCAAGTGTCCAGCATCCAGCATATCGAGAAAACACGTAGTTTTTGAGTATATTATATATTGTTGTTGTTTGTTTACTATTTCGCCGGCCCTCGGAGGTAGATCAAATGCATAATTGAAACGAGGGTTGTCCAATTCTATTCCAAATATTCTACTGTACATTTTGTACCAATTTCATAATCATCGCCCAAATGCCCAAGTGGCCAGGATCCAGCATAACGAGAAAACTCGTACTATTTGAGTATATTATATTTTGTTGTGGTTTGTTTACTATTTCACTGGCCCTCAAGGGTTGACCAAGTGCATAATTGAAATGAGGACTATTGAAATCTATTCCAAATGTTCTACTGAACATTTTGTACAAATTTCATAAATATCGCCCAAAAGCCCAAGTGTCCAGCATCCAGCATATCGAGAAAAATCGAACTATTTGAGTATATTATATATTGCTGTTGTTTGTTTAGTATTTCAGTGGCCCCCAGGGGTTGATCAAATGCATAATTGAAATGAGGACTTTTGAAATCCATTCAAAATGTTCTTCTGAACATTTTGTACCAATTTCATAATCATCGCCCAAATGCCCAATTGGCCAGGATCCAGCATATCGAGAAAACTCGTACAATTTGAGTATATTATATTTGTTGTTGTTTGTTTACTATATCACTGGTTCTCAAGGGTTGACCAAATGCATAATTGAAATCAGGGTTATCTAAATCTATTCCAAATGTTCTACTGAACATTTTGTACAAATTTCATAAATATCGCCCAAATGCCCAAATTTCCAGGATCCAGCATATCGAGAAAAATTGAACTATTTGAGTATAATATAGTTTATTGTTGTTTGTATACTATTTCACTGGCCCCCTGGGGTTGATCATATGCATAATTGAAATGAGGACTTTTGAAATCGATTCAAAATGTTCTACTGAACATTTTGTAACAATTTCATAATCATCGCCCAAATGCCCAGGTGTCCAGGATTCAGTATATCGAGAAAAATTGTACTATTTGAGTATATTATATATTGTTGTTGTTTGTTTAGTATTTCAGTGGCCCCCAGGGGTTGATCAAATTCATAATTGAAATGAGGACTTTTGAAATCCATTCAAAATGTTCTTCTGAACATTTTGTACCAATTTCATAATCATTGCCCAAATGCCCAAGTGGCCAGGATCCAGCATATCGAGAAAACTCGTACTATATGAGTATATTATATTTGTTGTTGTTTGTTTACTATTTCAGTGGCCCTCAAGGGTTGACCAAATGCATAATTGAAATCAGGGTTATCCAAATCTATTCCAAATGTTCTACTGTACATTTTGTACAAATTTCATAAATATCGCCCAAATGCCCAAGTTTCCAGGATCCAGCATATCGAGAAAAATTGAACTATTTGAGTATAATATAGTTTTTTGTTGTTTGTTTACTATTTCACTGGCCCCCAGGGGTTGATCAAATGCATAATTGACATGAGGACTATTGAAATCGATTCAAAATGTTCTACTGAACATTTTGTTACAATTTCATAATCATCGCCCAAATGCCCAAGTGTCCAGGATCTAGCATATCGAGAAAAATCAAACTATTTGAGTATATTATAGTTTATTGTTGTTTGTTTGCTATTTCACTGGCCCTCAGAGGGTGATCAAATGCATAATTGAAATGAGGACTTTTGAAATAGATTCCAAATGTTCTACTGAACATTTTGTACAAATTTCATAATTATCGCCTAAAAGCCCAGGTGTCCAGTATCCAGCATATCGAGAAAACTCGTACTAATTGAGTATATCGTATATTGTTGTTGTTACTTTACAATTTCACTGGCCCTCAAGGGTTGACCAAATGCATAATTGAAATCAGGGTTATCCAAATCTATTCCAAATGTTCTACTGAACATTTTGCACAAATTTCATAAATATCGCCCAAAAGCCCAAGTGTCCAGCATCCAGCATATCGAGAAAACACGTAGTTTTTGAGTATATTATATATTGTTGTTGTTTGTTTACTATTTCGCCGGCCCTCGGAGGTAGATCAAATGCATAATTGAAACGAGGGTTGTCCAATTCTATTCCAAATATTCTACTGTACATTTTGTACCAATTTCATAATCATCGCCCAAATGCCCAAGTGGCCAGGATCCAGCATAACGAGAAAACTCGTACTATTTGAGTATATTATATTTTGTTGTGGTTTGTTTATTATTTCACTGGCCCTCAAGGGTTGACCAAGTGCATAATTGAAATGAGGACTATTGAAATCTATTCCAAATGTTCTACTGAACATTTTGTACAAATTTCATAAATATCGCCCAAAAGCCCAAGTGTCCAGCATCCAGCATATCGAGAAAACTCGTACAATTTGAGTATATTATATTTGTTGTTGTTTGTTTACTATATCACTGGCCCTCAAGGGTTGACCAAATGCATAATTGAAATCAGGGTTATTCAAATCTATTCCAAATGTTCTACTGAACATTTTGTACATATTTCATAAATATCGCCCAAATGCCCAAATTTCCAGGATCCAGCATATCGAGAAAAATTGAACTATTTGAGTATAATATAGTTTATTGTTGTTTGTATACTATTTCACTGGCCCCCTGTAGTTGATCATAAGCATAATTGAAATGAGGACTTTTGAAATCGATTCATAATGTTCTACTGAACATTTTGTAACAATTTCATAATCATCGCCCAAATGCCCAAGTGTCCAGGATCCAGCAAATCGAGAAAACTCGTACTAATTGAGTATATCATATATTGTTGTTGTTAGTTTACAATTTCACTGGCCCTCAAGGGTTGACTAAATGCTTAATTGAAATGAGTTTTATCAAAATCTATTCCAAATATTCTACTGAAAATTTTGTACTAATTTCATAAATATCGCCCAAATGCCCAAGTTTCCAGGATCCAGCATATCGAGAAAAATTGAACTATTTGAGTATAATATAGTTTATTGTTGTTTGTATACTATTTCACTGGCCCCCTGGGGTTGATCATATGCATAATTGAAATGAGGATTTTTGAAATCAATTCAAAATGTTCTACTGAACATTTTGTTACAATTTCATAATCATCGCCCAAATGCCCAAGTGTCCAGGATCTAGCATATCGAGAAAAATCGAACTATTTGAGTATATTATAGTTTGTTGTTGTTTGTTTGCTATTTCACTGGCCCTCAGAGGGTGATCAAATGCATAATTGAAATGAGGACTTTTGAAATAGATTCCAAATGTTCTACTGAACATTTTGTACCAATTTCATAATCATCGCCCAAATGCCCAATTGGCCAGGATCCAGCATATCGAGAAAACTCGTACTATTTGAGTATATTATATATCGCTGTTGTTTGTTTAGTATTTCAGTGGCCCCCAGGTGTTGATCAAATGCATAATTGAAATGAGGACTTTTGAAATAGATTCCAAATATTCTACTGAACATTTTTTACAAATTTCATAATTATCGCCCAAAAGCCCAAGTGTCCAGCATCCAGCATATCGAGAAAACACGTAGTTTTTGAGTATATTATATATTGTTGTTGTTTGTTTACTATTTCACCGGCCCTCAGAGGTAGATCAAATGCATAATTGAAATGAGGACATTTGAAATCTATTCCAAATGTTCTACTGAACATTTTGTACATTGTGTATTATGATTGTAATAACTTTTCCATATTTGGAAGAAATAATATAATGATAGTTAAATTTAATTTAAAGTGAATTTATACACTGTGACAAATAATAACTGATAAACCGTAATACAACAAATGTATTATTACGTAAGGTATAATAGATCCAATTATCTGAGTTTTAATGAAATTATGCTGTAAAGCCAGATTTGGTTAAAATTTGAACTTGACAGCCTTTAGATTGTTACATATCTTAAGTATGCATCTATGATGCGCGAATATTTACAACTTTTTACATAGAAGTATTAATTATTTAGATACATTTGACCAAAGCAGTGTATAATATTAAAAATTATTTATATACAAATCGTACATAAAGATATATTTCATATGAAATTAATTGCCTTCCAGAAATTTAGAATGGCTTGAGGTGGAGTACTGAGGATCATTTGCACACAGACGAAATATGAAGACAGCACTTTTACTATAACGGCAGCAACAACCTAAAATAAAAATTATATGTTATTAGCATCATAGTAATCAATATTAAACCTTGAATAAATATAAAGTTCTGAGATACACACAATTTAAAAATATAACAATACCATTTGAATTTTCCAAAAACATAAACATAGTTTTAAGAGTTATATGAATGGTGCATCATTAAAAAAAGAGAAAGTACAACTAAACTTTAAAGTTGAAATAGTACTAAACATAATTGCTATGACTGGAAAATGGTTATAGATCCAAAATATATTATCAGCGAGTAAACCGATGAAAAATCTCAAAATATACTGAATCGGATACAATGTTTTGACAAAATTAATGCCCAAGTGGTAAAAGTGTTATAAATGGAAACTATATCTATATAATGACTTAAAACAATGTATCATCAAACATTTACCTCTTTCAAAATGAACAATATAACATATGACTGTAATAACTTTTCCATATTTGGAAAAATAATTTAATGATAGTTAAATTTAATTTAAATTGAATTTATACACTGTGACAAATAATTACTGATAAACTGTAATACAACAAATGTATTATTACATAAGGTATAATAGATCCAATTATCTGAGTTTTAATAAAATTTTGCTGTAAAGCCGGATTTGGTTAAAATTTGAACTTGACATTTTTTAGATTGCTACACATTTGAAGTATGCATCTATGATGCGCGAATATTTACAACTTTTTACATAGAAGTATTAATTATTGAGATACATTTGACCAAAGCAGTGTAAAATATTAAAAATTATTTATATACAAATCGTACATAAAGTTATATTTCATATGAAAATAATTGCCTTCCAGAAATTTAGTATAGCTTGTGTAAGAGTACTGAGAATCATTTGCACACAGACGAAATACGAAGACAGCAGTAAAACTATAATGTCAACAACAACCTAAGACAAAAATTAAATTTTATTAGCATCATAGTAAACTAGATTAAACCTTGAATAAATATAAAGTTCTGAGTTACACACAATTTAAAAATATAACAATACCTTTGAATTTTCCAAAAACATAAACATAGTTTAAAGAGTTATATAAATGGTGCATCCTTAAAAAAAGAGAAAGTACAACTAAACTTTCAAGTATAAATAATACTAAACATAATTGCTATGACTGGAAAATGGTTATAGATCCAAAATACTTTATCAGCGATTAAACTAATGAAAAATCTCAAAATATACTGAATCGGATACAATGTTTTGACAAAATTAATGCCCAAGTGGTACAAGTGTTAGAAATGGAAACTATATCTATATAATGACTTAAATCAATGAATAATCAAACATTTATATCTTTAAAAATGAACAATATAACATATGATTAAAATCATATGTTATATTTTTATCATTTATTTAGAAAGTGCATCCTTAAAAAAAGAGAAATAAAACTAAACATTAAAGTTTAAATAATACTAAACATAATTGCTATGACTGAAAAATAGTAATAGACCCAAAATATATTATCAGCAAGTAAACCAATGAAAAATCTCAAAATATACTGAATCGGATACAATGTTTTGAGAAAATTAATGCACAAGTGGTACAAGTGTTAGAAATGTAAACTATATCTATATAATAACTTAAATCAAAGTATCATCAAACATTTATATTTTTCACAATGAAACAAATAATATATGATTGTAATAACTTTTCCATGTTTGAAAAAAATAATAAATTGATTGAATACAAAGTGAATTTATACAATGTGACAAATAATATTTGAAAAACTCTAAGACAACAAATGTATTATTAGGTAAGGTATAATAGATCCAATTATCTGAGTTTTAATTAAATTATGCTGTTAAGCCAGATTTTTTTAAAATTTGAATTTGACAGCCTTTAGATTTTTACATATCTTAAGTATGCATCTATGATGCGCGAATATTTACAACTTACTACATCGTAGTATTAATTATTGAGATACATTTGACAAAAGCAGTGTATAATATTAAAAATTATTTATATATAAATCGTACTTAAATATATATTTTATATGAAAATAATTGTCATCCAGAAATTTGGCATGGCTTGAGTTGGAGTACTGAGAATCATTTGCACACAAACGAAATATGAAGTCAGCAGTATAACTATAACGGCAACAACAACCTAAAAAAAAATTAAATGTTTTTAGCGTCATAGTAAACAAGTTTAAACGTTAAATAAACATAAAGTTATGGGTTACACTCAATTTAAAAATATAACAATACCATTTGAATTTTCCGAAAACATAAACATATTTTTATCATTTATTTAGACGGAGCATCCTTAAAAAAAGTTAAATTACAACTAAACATCAAAGTTTAAATAACACTAAACATAATTGCTATGACTGGAAAATAGTTATAGATCCAAAATATATTATCAGCAAGTAAATCAATGAAAAATCTCAGAATATACTGAATCGGATACAATGCTTTGAGAAAATTCATGCCCAAGTGGTACAAGTGTTAGTAATGGAAACTATATCTATATTTTCACTTAAATCAATGTATCATCAAACATTTATCTCTTTCAAAATGAACAATATAACATATGACTGTAATAACTTTTCCATATTTGGAAAAAATAATTTAATGATAGTTAAATTGAATTTAAAGTGAATTTATACACTGCGACAAATAATAACTGATAAACCGTAATACAACAAATGTATTATCACGTAAGGTATAATAGGTCCAAATATCTGAGTTTTAATGAAATTATGTTGTTAAGCCAAATTTGTTTTAAATTTGAACATGACAGCCTTTAGATTTTTAAATATCTTAAGTATGCATCTATGATGCGCGAATATTTACAACTTTTTACATAGAAGTATTAATTATTGAGATACATTTGACCAAAGCATTGTATAATAATAAAAATTATTTATATATAAATCGTACTTAAAGATATATTTCATATGAAAATAATTGTTTTCCAGAAATTTAGCATGGCTTGAGTTGGAGTACTGAGAATCATTTGCACACAGACGATATATGAAGACAGCAGTATAACTATAACAGCAACAATAACCTAAAATAAATATTAAATTTTATTAGCATCATAGTAAACAAGATTACACCTTGAATAAATATAAAGTTATGAGTTACACACAATTTAAAAATATAACAATACCATTTGAAATTTACAAAAACATAAACATAGTTTTAAGAGTTATATGAATGGTGCATCATTAAAAAAAGAGAAAGTACAACTAAACTTTAAAGTTTAAATAATACTAAACATAATTTCTATGACTGGAAAATAGTAAAAGATCCAAAATACTTTATCAGCGATTAAACTAATGAAAAATCTCAAAATATACTGAATCGGATACAATGTTTTGACAAAATTAATGCCCAAGTGGTACAAGTGTTAGAAATGGAAACTATATCTATATAATGACTTAAATCAATGAATAATCAAACATTTATATCTTTAAAAATGAACAATATAACATATGATTTTAATAACTTTTCCATATTTGGAAAAAAATATTAAATGACAGTTAAATTGAATACATAGTGAATTTATACAATGTGACAAATAATAATTGATAAACCATAATACAACAAATGTATTACTACGTAAGGTATAATAGGTCCAATTATCTGAGTATTAATGAAATTATGCTGTAAAATCAGATTTTGTTTAAAATTTTAACTTGAAAGCCTTTAGATTGTTACATATCTTAAGTATGCATCTATGATGCGCAACAATTTACTACTTATTACATCGAAGTATTAATTCTTGAGATACATTAGACAAAAACAGTGTATAATATTCAACATTATTTACATATAAACCGTACTTTATGATATATTTCATATGAAACTAATTGCCTTCCAGAAATTTAGTATGGCTTGAGATGAAGTACTGAGAATCATTTGCACACAAACGAAATATGAAGACAGCAGTATAACTATAACAGCAACAACAACCTAAAACAAAAATTAAATTTATCAGCATCATAGTAAACTAGATTAAACCTTAAAAAAGTATAAAGTAAAGGGTTATACTCAATTTAAAATAATAACAGTTTCCTTTGAATTTTCCAAAAACATAAACATATTTTTATCATTTATTTAGAAAGTGCATCCTTAAAAAAAGAGAAATAAAACTAAACATTAAAGTTTAAATAATACTAAACATAATTGCTATGACTGAAAAATAGTAATAGACCCAAAATATATTATCAGCAAGTAAACCAATGAAAAATCTCAAAATATACTGAATCGGATACAATGTTTTGAGAAAATTAATGCACAAGTGGTACAAGTGTTAGAAATGTAAACTATATCTATATAATAACTTAAATCAAAGTATCATCAAACATTTATATCTTTCACAATGAAACAAATAATATATGATTGTAATAACTTTTCCATGTTTGAAAAAAATAATAAATTGATAGTTAAATTGAATACAAAGTGAATTTATACAATGTGACAAATAATATTTGAAAAACTCTAAGACAACAAATGTATTATTAGGTAAGGTATAATAGATCCAATTATCTGAGTTTTAATAAAATTATGCTGTTAAGCCAGATTTTTTTAAAATTTGAATTTGACAGCCTTTAGATTTTTACATATCTTAAGTATGCATCTATGATGCGCGAATATTTACAACTTACTACATCGAAGTATTAATTATTGAGATACATTTGACAAAAGCAGTGTATAATATTAAAAATTATTTATATATAAATCGTACTTAAAGATATATTTCATATGAAAATAATTGTCTTCCAGAAATTTAGCATGGCTTGAGTTGGAGTACTGAGAATCATTTGCACACAGACGATATATGAAGACAGCAGTATAACTATAACAGCAACAATAACCTAAAATAAATATTAAATTTTATTAGCATCATAGTAAACAAGATTACACCTTGAATAAATATAAAGTTATGAGTATTATCAGGGTTATCCAAATCTATTCCAAATGTTCTACTGAACATTTTGCACAAATTTCATAAATATCGCCCAAAAGCCCAAGTGTCCAGGGTCCAGCATATCGAGAAAAATTGAACTATATGAGTATATTATAGTTTGTTGTTGTTTGTTTACTATTTCACTGGCCCTCAGAGGTTGATCAAATGCATAATTGAAATGAGGACTTTTGAAATAGATTCCAAATATTTTACTGAACATTTTGTACAAATTTCATAATCATGGCCCAAATGCCCAAGTGGCCAATATCCAGCATAACGAGAAAACTTGTACTATTTGAGTATATTATATTTTGTTGTGGTTTGTTTACTATTTCACTGGCCCTCAAGGGTTGACCAAGTGCATAATTGAAATGAGGACTTTTGAAATCGATTCAAAATGTTCTACTGAACATTTTGTAACAATTTCATAATCATCGCCCAAATGCCCAGGTGTCCAGGATTCAGTATATCGAGAAAAATTGTACTATTTGAGTATATTTTATATTGTTGTTGTTTGTTTAGTATTTCAGTGGCCCCCAGGGGTTGATCAAATTCATAATTGAAATGAGGACTTTTGAAATCCATTCAAAATGTTCTTCTGAACATTTTGTACCAATTTCATAATCATCGCCCAATTGCCCAATTGGCCAGGATCCAGCATATAGAGAAAACTCGTACAATTTGAGTATATTATATTTGTTGTTGTTTGTTTACTATATCACTGGCCCTCAAGGGTTGACCAAATGCATAATTGAAATCAGGGTTATCCAAATCTATTCCAAATGTTCTACTGAACATTTTGTACAAATTTCATAAATATCGCCCAAATGCCCAAATTTCCAGGATCCAGCATATCGAGAAAAATTGAACTATTTGAGTATAATATAGTTTATTGTTGTTTGTATAATATTTCACTGGCCCCCTGGGGTTGATCATAAGCATAATTGAAATGAGGACTTTTGAAATGGATTCATAATGTTCTACTGAACATTTTGTAACAATTTCATAATCATCGCCCAAATGCCCAGGTGTCCAGGATTCAGTATATCGAGAAAAATTGTACTATTTGAGTATATTATATATTGTTGTTGTTTGTTTACTATTTCAGTGGCCCTCAAGGGTTGACCAAATGCATAATTGAAATCAGGGTTATCCAAATCTATTCCAAATGTTCTACTGTACATTTTGTACAAATTTCATAAATATCGCCCAAATGCCCAAGTTTCCAGGATCCAGCATATCGAGAAAAATTGAACTATTTGAGTATAATATAGTTTTTTGTTGTTTGTTTACTATTTCACTGGCCCCCAGGGGTTGATCAAATGCATAATTGAAATAAGGACTTTTGAAATCCATTCAAATTGTTCTTCTGTACATTTTGTACCAATTTCATAATCATCGCCCAAATGCCCAATTGGCCAGGATCCAGCATATCGAGAAAACTCGTACAATTTGAGTATATTTTATTTGTTGTTGTTTGTTTACTATATCACTGGCCCTCAAGGGTTGACCAAATGCATAATTGAAATCAGGGGTTATCCAAATCTATTCCAAATGTTCTACTGAACATTTTGTACAAATTTCATAAATATCGCCCAAATGCCCAAATTTCCAGGATCCAGCATATCGAGAAAAATTGAACTATTTGAGTATAATATAGTTTATTGTTGTTTGTATACTACTTCACTGGCCCCCTGGGGTTGATCATAAGCATAATTGAAATGAGGACTTTTGAAATCGATTCATAATGTTCTACTGAACATTTTGTAACAATTTCATAATCATCGCCCAAATGCCCAATTGTCCAGGATCCAGCATATCGAGAAAACTCGTACTAATTGAGTATATCATATATTGTTGTTGTTAGTTTACAATTTCACTGGCCCTCAAGGGTTGACTAAATGCTTAATTGAAATGAGTTTTATCAAAATCTATTCCAAATATTCTACTGAAAATTTTGTACTAATTTCATAAATATCGCCCAAATGCCCAAGTTTCCAGGATCCAGCATATCGAGAAAAATTGAACTATTTGAGTATAATATAGTTTATTGTTGTTTGTATACTATTTCACTGGCCCCCTGGGGTTGATCATATGCATAATTGAAATGAGGGACTTTTGAAATCAATTCAAAATGTTCTACTGAACATTTTGTTACAATTTCATAATCATCGCCCAAATGCCCCAAGTGTCCAGGATCTAGCATATCGAGAAAAATCGAACTATTTGAGTATATTATAGTTTGTTGTTGTTTGTTTGCTATTTCACTGGCCCTCAGAGGGTGATCAAATGCATAATTGAAATGAGGACTTTTGAAATAGATTCCAAATGTTCTACTGAACATTTTGTACAAATTTCATAATTATCGCCTAAAAAGCCCAGGTGTCCAGTATCCAGCCTATCGAGAAAACTCGTACTAATTGAGTATATCGTATATTGTTGTTGTTACTTTACAATTTCACTGGCCCTCAAGGGTTGACCAAATGCATAATTGAAATCAGGGTTATCCAAATCTATTCCAAATGTTCTACTGAACATTTTGTACCAATTTCATAATCATCGCCCAAATGCCCAATTGGCCAGGATCCAGCATATCGAGAAAACTCGTACAATTTGAGTATATTATATTTGTTGTTGTTTGTTTACTATATCACTGGTTCTCAAGGGTTGACCAAATGCATAATTGAAATCAGGGTTATCTAAATCTATTCCAAATGTTCTACTGAACATTTTGTACAAATTTCATAAATATCGCCCAAATGCCCAAATTTCCAGGATCCAGCATATCGAGAAAAATTGAACTATTTGAGTATAATATAGTTTATTGTTGTTTGTATACTATTTCACTGGCCCCCTGGGGTTGATCATATGCATAATTGAAATGAGGACTTTTGAAATAGATTCAAAATGTTCTACTGAACATTTTGTAACAATTTCATAATCATCGCCCAAATGCCCAGGTGTCCAGGATTCAGTATATCGAGAAAAATTGTACTATTTGAGTATATTATATATTGTTGTTGTTTGTTAAGTATTTCAGTGGCCCCCAGGGGTTGATCAAATTCATAATTGAAATGAGGACTTTTGAAATCCATTCAAAATGTTCTTCTGAACATTTTGTACCAATTTCATAATCATTGCCCAAATGCCCAAGTGGCCAGGATCCAGCATATCGAGAAAACTCGTACTATATGAGTATATTATATTTGTTGTTGTTTGTTTACTATTTCAGTGGCCCTCAAGGGTTGACCAAATGCATAATTGAAATCAGGGTTATCCAAATCTATTCCAAATGTTCTACTGTACATTTTGTACAAATTTCATAAATATCGCCCAAATGCCCAAGTTTCCAGGATCCAGCATATCGAGAAAAATTGAACTATTTGAGTATAATATAGTTTTTTTGTTGTTTGTTTACTATTTCACTGGCCCCCCAGGGGTTGATCAAATGCATAATTGACATGAGGACTATTGAAATCGATTCAAAATGTTCTACTGAACATTTTGTTACAATTTCATAATCATCGCCCAAATGCCCAAGTGTCCAGGATCTAGCATATCGAGAAAAATCAAACTATTTGAGTATATTATAGTTTATTGTTGTTTGTTTGCTATTTCACTGGCCCTCAGAGGGTGATCAAATGCATAATTGAAATGAGGACTTTTGAAATAGATTCCAAATGTTCTACTGAACATTTTGTACAAATTTCATAATTATCGCCTAAAAGCCCAGGTGTCCAGTATCCAGCATGAAAACTCGTACTAATTGAGTATATCGTATATTGTTGTTGTTACTTTACAATTTTACTGGCCCTCAAGGGTTGACCAAATGCATAATTGAAATCAGGGTTATCCAAATCTATTCCAAATGTTCTACTGAACATTTTGCACAAATTTCATAAAAATCGCCCAAAAGCCCAAGTGTCCAGCATCCAGCATATCGAGAAAACACGTAGTTTTTGAGTATATTATATATTGTTGTTGTTTGTTTACTATTTCGCCGGCCCTCGGAGGTAGATCAAATGCATAATTGAAACGAGGGTTGTCCAATTCTATTCCAAATATTCTACTGTACATTTTGTACCAATTTCATAATCATCGCCCAAATGCCCAAGTGGCCAGGATCCAGCATAACGAGAAAACTCGTACTATTTGAGTATATTATATTTTGTTGTGGTTTGTTTACTATTTCACTGGCCCTCAAGGGTTGACCAAGTGCATAATTGAAATGAGGACTATTGAAATCTATTCCAAATGTTCTACTGAACATTTTGTACAAATTTCATAAATATCGCCCAAAAGCCCAAGTGTCCAGCATCCAGCATATCGAGAAAAATCGAACTATTTGAGTATATTATATATTGCTGTTGTTTGTTTAGTATTTCAGTGGCCCCCAGGGGTTGATCAAATGCATAATTGAAATGAGGACTTTTGAAATCCATTCAAAATGTTCTTCTGAACATTTTGTACCAATTTCATAATCATCGCCCAAATGCCCAATTGGCCAGGATCCAGCATATCGAGAAAACTCGTACAATTTGAGTATATTATATTTGTTGTTGTTTGTTTACTATATCACTGGTTCTCAAGGGTTGACCAAATGCATAATTGAAATCAGGGTTATCTAAATCTATTCCAAATGTTCTACTGAACATTTTGTACAAATTTCATAAATATCGCCCAAATGCCCAAATTTCCAGGATCCAGCATATCGAGAAAAATTGAACTATTTGAGTATAATATAGTTTAT
>JASXSY010003161.1:0-25021 GCA_034509805.1 Sipha maydis | reverse complement strand
AAATGAGAGTTATTCTAACCGATTCCAAATGTTCTATTCAACATTCTGTATTAATTTCAAAAATATCGCCCAAAAGCCCAGGTGTCCAGAATCCAGCATATTGAGGAAAATCGTACTATTCGAGTATATTATATAATTGTTGTTTTTTTACAATTTCACTGGCTCTCAAAGGTAAATCAAATGCATAATAGAACCTAAGGTTATACTATTCGATTCTAAATATTCTATTAAACATTTTGTTGACATTTCATAAATATCGCCTAAAAGCCCAGGTGTCCAGGATCCAGCATATCGAGAAAAACTGAACTATTCGAGTATATTTTATAATTTTTGTTTTTTACTATTTCACTGGCTCTCAAAGGTAAATTAAATGCACAATCGTACCGACGGTTATTTAAATCGATTCCAAAAATTCTATTGAACATTCTGAATTAATTTCATATATATCGCCCGAATGCCCAGGTGTCCATCATATGGAGGAAAATCGTATTATTCGAGTATATTATATATTGTTGTTGTTTTTATACTATTTCACTGGGCCTTAAGGGTTAACAAAATGTATTATTGAAATGAGGGTTATTTAAATCGATTCCAAATATTCTATTGAACATTCTGTATTAATTTCATAAATATCGCCCGAATGCCCAGGTGTCCAGTATCCAGCATATGGAGGAAAGTCGTATTATTCGAGTATATTATATATTGTTGTTGGTTTTTTACTATTTTACTGGTCCTCAAGGGTTGATAAAATGCATTATTGAAATGAGGGTTATTCAAATCGATTCCAAATGTTCTATTGAACATTCTCTATTATTTCAAAAATATCGCCCAAAAGCCCAGGTATCCAGAATCCAGCATATCGAGGAAACTCGTACTATTCGAGTATATTATATAATTGTTGTTTTTTTAATATTTCACTGGCTCTCAAAGGTAAATCAAATGCATAATCGTACTGACGGTTATTTAAATTGATTCCAAATATTCTATTGAACATTCTGTATTAATTTCATAAATATCGCCCGAATGCCCAGGTGTCCAGGATCCAGCATATGGAGGAAAGTCGTATTATTCGAGTATATAATATATTATAATTGGTTTTTTACTATTTCACTGGCCCTCAAGGGTTGACAAAATGCATTATTGAAATGAGAGTTATTCTAACCGATTCCAAATGTTCTATTCAACATTTTGTATTAATTTCAAATATATCGCCCAAAAGCCCAGGTGTCCAGAATCCAGCATATCGAGGAAAATCGTACTATTCGAGTATATTATATAATTGTTGTTTTTTTAATATTTCACTGGCTCTCAAAGGTAAATCAAATGCATAATCCACCGAAGGTTATATAATTCGATTCCAAATGTTTTGTTGAACATTCTGTATTAATTTCATAATTATCGCCCAATAGCCCAGGTTTCCAGAATCCAGCATATCGAGAAAAATCGTACTATTCGAGTATATTATATAATTGTTGTTTTTTACTATTTCACTGGCTCTCAAAGGTAAATTAAATGCACAATCGTACCGACGGTTATTTAAATCGATTCCAAAAATTCTATTGAACATTCTGTATTAATTTCATATATATCGCCCGAATGCCCAGGTGTCCAGGATCCAGCATATGGAGGAAAGTCGTACTATTCGAGTATATAATATATTATAATTGGTTTTTTACTATTTCACTGGCCCTCAAGGGTTGACAAAATGCATTATTGAAATGAGAGTTATTCCAACCGATTCCAAATGTTCTATTCAACATTCTGTATTTATTTCATAAATATCGCCCCAAAGCCCAGGTGTCCATGATCCAGCATATCGAGAAAAATCGTACTATTCGAGTATATTTTATAATTTTTGTTTTTTTTACTATTTCACTGGCTCTCAAAGGTAAATCAAATGCATAATCACACCGAATGTTATTTTAGTCGATTCCAAAAATTCAATTGACCATTCTGTATTAATTTCAAAAAATCGCCCAAATGCCCAGGTGTCCAGGATCCAGCATAACGAGAAAAATCGTACTATTCGAGTATATTATATAATTGTTGTTTTTTTAATATTTCACTGGCTCTCAAAGGTAAATCAAATGCATAATCCACCGAAGGTTATATAATTCGATTCCAAATGTTTTATTGAACATTCTGTATTAATTTCATAATTATCGCCCAATAGCCCAGGTTTCCAGAATCCAGCATATCGAGAAAAATCGTACTATTCGAGTATATTATATAATTGTTGTTTTTTACTATATCACTGGCACTTAAAGGTAAATCAAAGCATAATCGCACCAACGGTTATTTAAATCGATTCCAAATTTTCTATTGAGAATTCTGTATTAATTGCAAATATATCGCCCTAAAGCCCAGGTGTCCATGATCCAGCATATCGAGAAAAATCGTACTATTCGAGTATATTTTATAATTTTTGTTTTTTTTACTATTTCACTGGCTCTCAAAGGTAAATCAAATGCATAATCACACCGAAAGTTATTTTAGTCGATTCCAAAAATTCAATTGACCATTCTGTATTAATTTCAAAAAATCGCCCAAATGCCCAGGTGTCCAGGATCCAGCATAACGAGAAAAATCGTACTATTCGAGTATATTATATAATTGTTGTTTTTTTACAATTTCACTGGCTCTCAAAGGTAAATCAAATGCATAATAGAACCTAAGGTTATACTATTCGATTCCAAATATTCTATTAAACATTTTGTCGAAATTTCATAAACATCGCCTAATAGCCCAGGTGTCCAGGTTCCAGCATATCGAGAAAAATCGTACTATTCGAGTATATTATATAATTGTTGTTTTGTTTACTATATCACTGGCACTTAAAGGTAAATCAAAGCATAATCGCACCAACGGTTATTTAAATCGATTCCAAATTTTCTATTGAGAATTCTGTATTAATTGCAAATATATCGCCCTAAAGCCCAGGTGTCCATGATCCAGCATAACGAGAAAAATCGTACTATTCGAGTATTATATATAATTGTTGTTTTTTTACTATTTCACGGGCTCTCAAAGGTAAATCAAAGTATAATTGCATCGACGGTTATTTAAATCGATTCAACATTTTCTATTGAACATTCTGTATTAATTTCATAAATATCGCCCTAAAGCCCAGGTGTCCATGATCCAGCATAACGAGAAAAATCGTACTATTCGAGTATTATATATAATTGTTGTTTTTTTACTATTTCACGGGCTCTCAAAGGTAAATCAAAGTATAATTGCATCGACGGTTATTTAAATCGATTCAAAATTTTCTATTGAACATTCTGTATTAGTTTCATAAATATCGCCCAATAACCCAGGTGTCCAGGATCCAGCATATCGAGAAATATTGAACTATTCGAGTATATTTTATAATTTTTGTTTTGTTTATTATTTCATTGGCTCACAATGGTAAATCAAATGCATAATAGAACCTAAGGTTATACTATTCGATTCCAAATATTCTATTAAACATTTTGTCGAAATTTCATAAACATCGCCTAATAGCCCAGGTGTACAGGTTCCAGCATATTGAGAAAAATCGTACTATTCGAGTATATTATATAATTGTTGTTTTGTTTAATATTTCACTGGCTCTCAAAGGTAAATCAGATGCATAATCGTACTGACGGTTATTTAAATTGATTCCAAATATTCTATTGAACATTCTGTATTAATTTCATAAATATCGCCCGAATGCCCAGGTGTCCAGAATCCAGCATATCGAGGAAAATCGTACTATTCGAGTATATTATATAATTGTTGTTTTTTACTATTTCACTGGCTCTCAAAGGTAAATTAAATGCACAATCGTACCGACGGTTATTTAAATCGATTCCAAAAATTCTATTGAACATTCTGTATTAATTTCATAAATATCGCCCGAATGCCCAGGTGTCCAGAATCCAGCATATCGAGAAATATTGAACTATTCGAGTATATTTTATAATTTTTGTTTTGTTTACTTTTTGATTGACTCTCAAAGGTAAATCAAATGCATAATCGCACCGACGGTAATTTAAATCGATTCCAAATTTTCTATTGAACATTCTGTATAAATTCCATAAATATCGCCCGAATGCCCAGGTGTCCAGGATCCAGCATATCGAGAAATATTGAACTATTCGAGTATATTTTATAATTTTTGTTTTGTTTACTATTTCATTGGCTCACAATGGTAAATCAAATGCATAATAGAACCTAAGGTTATACTATTCGATTCTAAATATTCTATTAAACATTTTGTTGACATTTCATAAATATCGCCTAAAAGCCCAGGTGTCCAGGATCCAGCATATCGAGAAAAATTGAACTATTCGAGTATATTTTATAATTTTTGTTTTGTTTACTATTTCATTGGCTCTCAAAGGTAAATCAAATGCATAATCGTACCGACGGTTATTTAAATCGATTCCAAATTTTCTATTGAACATTCTGAATTAATTTCATATATATCGCCCGAATGCCCAGGTGTCCAGCATATGGAGGACAATCGTATTATTCGAGTATATTATATATTGTTGTTGGTTTTTTACTATTTTACTGGTCCTCAAGGGTTGATAAAATGCATTATTGAAATGAGGGTTATTCAAATCGATTCCAAATGTTCTATTGAACATTCTCTATTATTTCAAAAATATCGCCCAAAAGCCCAGGTGTCCAGAATCCAGCATATCGAGGAAAATCGTACTATTCGAGTATACTATATAATTGTTGTTTTATTTACTATTTCACTGGCTCTTAAAGGTAAATCAAATGCATAATCCACCGTCGGTTATTTAAATCGATTCTAAATGTTCGATTGAACATTCTGTATTAATTTCATAAATATCGCCCAATAGCCCAGGTTTCCAGAATCCAGCATATGGAGGAAAATCGTATTATTCGAGTATATTATATATTGTTGTTGTTTTTATACTATTTCACTGGGCCTTAAGGGTTAACAAAATGTATTATTGAAATGAGGGTTATTTAAATCGATTCCAAATATTCTATTGAACATTCTGTATTAATTTCATAAATATCACCCGAATGCCCAGGTGTCCAGTATCCAGCATATGGAGGAAAGTCGTATTATTCGAGTATATTATATATTGTTGTTGGTTTTTTACTATTTTACTGGTCCTCAAGGGTTGATAAAATGCATTATTGAAATGAGGGTTATTCAAATCGATTCCAAATGTTCTATTGAACATTCTCTATTATTTCAAAAATATCGCCCAAAAGCCCAGGTGTCCAGAATCCAGCATATCGAGGAAAATCGTACTATTCGAGTATACTATATAATTGTTGTTTTATTTACTATTTCACTGGCTCTTAAAGGTAAATCAAATGCATAATCCACCGACGGTTATTTAAATCGATTCTAAACGTTCGATTGAACATTCTGTATTAATTTCATAAATATCGCCCAATAGCCCAGGTTTCCAGAATCCAGCATATGGAGGAAAATCGTATTATTCGAGTATATTATATATTGTTGTTGTTTTTATACTATTTCACTGGGCCTTAAGGGTTAACAAAATGTATTATTGAAATGAGGGTTATTTAAATCGATTCCAAATATTCTATTGAACATTCTGTATTAATTTCATAAATATCACCCGAATGCCCAGGTGTCCAGTATCCAGCATATGGAGGAAAGTCGTATTATTCGAGTATATTATATATTGTTGTTGGTTTTTTACTATTTTACTGGTCCTCAAGGGTTGATAAAATGCATTATTGAAATGAGGGTTATTCAAATCGATTCCAAATGTTCTATTGAACATTCTCTATTATTTCAAAAATATCGCCCAAAAGCCCAGGTGTCCAGAATCCAGCATATCGAGGAAAATCGTACTATTCGAGTATACTATATAATTGTTGTTTTATTTACTATTTCACTGGCTCTTAAAGGTAAATCAAATGCATAATCTACCGACGGTTATTTAAATCGATTCTAAATGTTCGATTGAACATTCTGTATTAAGTTAATATATATCGCCCAAATGCCCAGGTGCCAGATTCCATGCATATCGAGAAAAATCGTACTATACGAGTAAATAATATATTATAATTGGTTTTTTACTATTTCACTGGCCCTCAAGGGTTGACAAAATGCATTATTGAAATGAGAGTTATTCCAACCGATTCCAAATGTTCTATTCAACATTCTGTATTTATTTCATAAATATCGCCCCAAAGCCCAGGTGTCCAGGATTCAGCATATCGAGAAAAATTGAACTATTCGAGTATATTTTATAATTGTTGTTTTTTTAATATTTCACTGGCTCTCAAAGGTAAATCAAATGCATAATCGTACTGACGGTTATTTAAATTGATTCCAAATATTCTATTGAACATTCTGTATTAATTTCATAAATATCGCCCGAATGCCCAGGTGTCCAGGATCCAGCATATGGAGGAAAGTCGTACTATTCGAGTATATTATATAATTGTTGTTTTGTTTACTATTTCACTGGCTCTTAAAGGTAAATCAAATGCATAATCCACCGACGGTTATTTAAATCGATTCTAAATGTTCGATTGAACATTCTGTATTAATTTCAAAAATATCGCCCAAAAGCCCAGGTGTCCAGAATCCAGCATATCGAGGAAAATCGTACTATTCGAGTATATTATATAATTGTTGTTTTTTTAATATTTCACTGGCTCTCAAAGGTAAATCAAATGCATAATCCACCGAAGGTTATATAATTCGATTCCAAATGTTTTATTGAACATTCTGTATTAATTTCATATATATCGCCCGAATGCCCAGGTGTCCAGGATCCAGCACATGGAGGAAAGTCGTATTAATCGAGTATATTATATATTGTTGTTGGTTTTTTACTATTTCACTGGCCCTCAAGGGTTGACAAAATGCATTATTGAAATGAGAGTTATTCCAACCGATTCCAAATGTTCTATTCAACATTCTGTATTTATTTCATAAATATCGCCCCAAAGCCCAGGTGTCCAGGATCCAGCATTTCGAGAAAAATTGAACTATTCGAGTATATTTTATAATTTTTGTTTTGTTTACTATTTCATTGGCTCTCAAAGGTAAATCAAATGCATAATCGTACTGACGGTTATTTAAATTGATTCCAAATATTCTATTGAACATTCTGTATTAATTTCATAAATATCGCCCGAATGCCCAGGTGTCCAGGATCTAGCATATGGAGGAAAGTCGTATTATTCGAGTATATTATATAATGTTGTTGGTTTTTTACTATTTTACTGGGCCTCAAGGGTTGACAAAATGCATTATTGAAATGAGAGTTATTCTAACCGATTCCAAATGTTCTATTCAACATTCTGTATTAATTTCAAAAATATCGCCCAAAAGCCCAGGTGTCCAGAATCCAGCATATCGAGGAAAATCGTACTATTCGAGTATATTATATAATTGTTGTTTTTTTAATATTTCACTGGCTCTCAAAGGTAAATCAAATGCATAATCCACCGAAGGTCATATAATTCGATTCCAAATGTTTTATTGAACATTCTGTATTAATTTCATATATATCGCCCGAATGCCCAGGTGTCCAGGATCCAGCACATGGAGGAAAGTCGTATTAATCGAGTATATTATATATTGTTGTTGGTTTTTTACTATTTCACTGGCCCTCAAGGGTTGACAAAATGCATTATTGAAATGAGAGTTATTCCAACCGATTCCAAATGTTCTATTCAACATTCTGTATTTATTTCATATATATCGCCCGAATGCCCAGGTGTCCAGGATCCAGCATATCGAGAAATATTGAACTATTCGAGTATATTTTATAATTTTTGTTTTGTTTATTATTTCATTGGCTCACAATGGTAAATCAATAGCATAATAGAACCTAAGGTTACACTATTCGATTCTAAATATTCTATTAAACATTTTGTCGACATTTCATAAATATCGCCTAAAAGCCCAGGTGTCCAGGATCCAGCATATCGAGAAAAATCGTACTATTCGAGTATATTATATAATTGTTGTTTTGTTTTCTATTTCACTGGTCCTCAAGGGTTGACAAAATGCATTATTGAAATAAGGGTGACTCAAATCGATTCCAAATGTTCTATTGAACATTCTCTATTATTTCAAAAATAACGCCCAAAAGACCAGGTGTCCAGGATCCATCATATCGAGGAAAATCGTACTATTCGAGTATATTATATAATTGTTGTTTTTTTACAATTTCACTGGCTCTCAAAGGTAAATCAAATGCATAATAGAACCTAAGGTTATACTATTCGATTCCAAATATTCTATTAAACATTTTGTCGAAATTTCATAAACATCGCCTAATAGCCCAGGTGTCCAGGTTCCAGCATATCGAGAAAAATCGTACTATTCGAGTATATTATATAATTGTTGTTTTGTTTACTATATCACTGGCACTTAAAGGTAAATCAAAGCATAATCGCACCAACGGTTATTTAAATCGATTCCAAATTTTCTATTGAGAATTCTGTATTAATTGCAAATATATCGCCCTAAAGCCCAGGTGTCCATGATCCATTATAACGAGAAAAATCGTACTATTCGAGTATTATATATAATTGTTGTTTTTTTACTATTTCAAGGGCTCTCAAAGGTAAATCAAAGTATAATTGCATCGACGGTTATTTAAATCGATTCAAAATTTTCTATTGAACATTCTGTATTAATTTCATAAATATCGCCCTAAAGCCCAGGTGTCCATGATCCAGCATAACGAGAAAAATCGTACTATTCGAGTATTATATATAATTGTTGTTTTTTTACTATTTCACGGGCTCTCAAAGGTAAATCAAAGTATAATTGCATCGACGGTTATATAAATCGATTCAAAATTTTCTATTGAACATTCTGTATTAGTTTCATAAATATCGCCCAATAACCCAGGTGTCCAGGATCCAGCATATCGAGAAATATTGAACTATTCGAGTATATTTTATAATTTTTGTTTTGTTTATTATTTCATTGGCTCACAATGGTAAATCAAATGCATAATAGAACCTAAGGTTATACTATTCGATTCCAAATATTCTATTAAACATTTTGTCGAAATTTCATAAACATCGCCTAATAGCCCAGGTGTCCAGGTTCCAGCATATCGAGAAAAATCGTACTATTCGAATATATTATATAATTGTTGTTTTGTTTAATATTTCACTGGCTCTCAAAGGTAAATCAGATGCATAATCGTACTGACGGTTATTTAAATTGATTCCAAATATTCTATTGAACATTCTGTATTAATTTCATAAATATCGCCCGAATGCCCAGGTGTCCAGAATCCAGCATATCGAGGAAAATCGTACTATTCGAGTATATTATATAATTGTTGTTTTTTTAATATTTCACTGGCTCTCAAAGGTAAATCAAATGCATAATCGTACTGACGGTTATTTAAATTGATTCCAAATATTCTATTGAACATTCTGTATTAATTTCATAAATATCGCCCGAATGCCCAGGTGTCCAGGATCCAGCATATGGAGGAAAGTCGTATTATTCGAGTATATTATATATTGTTGTTGTTTTTATACTATTTCACCGGGCCTTAAGGGTTAACAAAATGTATTATTGAAATGAGGGTTATTTAAATCGATTCCAAATATTCTATTGAACATTCTGTATTAATTTCATAAATATCGCCCGAATGCCCAGGTGTCCAGGATCCAGCATATGGAGCAAAGTCGTATTATTCGAGTATATTATATATTGTTGTTGGTTTTTTACTATTTTACTGGTCCTCAAGGGTTGACAAAATGCATTATTGAAATGAGAGTTATTCTAACCGATTCCAAATGTTCTATTCAACATTCTGTATTAATTTCAAAAATATCGCCCAAAAGCCCAGGTGTCAAGAATCCAGCATATTGAGGAAAATCGTACTATTCGAGTATATTATATAATTGTTGTTTTTTTACAATTTCACTGGCTCTCAAAGGTAAATCAAATGCATAATAGAACCTAAGGTTATACTATTCGATTCTAAATATTCTATTAAACATTTTGTTGACATTTCATAAATATCGCCTAAAAGCCCAGGTGTCCAGGATCCAGCATATCGAGAAAAACTGAACTATTCGAGTATATTTTATAATTTTTGTTTTGTTTACTATTTCATTGGCTCTCAAAGGTAAATCAAATGCATAATCCACCGACGGTTATTTAAATCGATTCTAAATGTTCGATTGAACATTCTGTATTAATTTCATAAATATCGCCCAATAGCCCAGGTTTCCAGAATCCAGCATATGGAGGAAAATCGTATTATTCGAGTATATCATATATTGTTGTTGTTTTTATACTATTTCACTGGCCCTCAAGGGTTAACAAAATGTATTATTAAAATGAGGGTTATTCAAATCGATTCCAAATGTTCTTTTGAACATTCTGTATTAAGTTAATATATATCGCCCAAAAGCCCAGATATCCAGAATCCAGCATATCGAGGAAAATCGTACTATTCGAGTATATTATATAATTGTTGTTTTTTTACTATTTCACTGGCTCTCAAAGGTAAATTAAATGCACAATCGTACCGACGGTTATTTAAATCAATTCCAAATATACTATTGAACATTCTGAATTAATTTCATATATATCGCCCGAATGCCCAGGTGTCCATCATATGGAGGAAAATCGTATTATTCGAGTATATTATATATTGTTGTTGTTTTTATACTATTTCACTGGGCCTTAAGGGTTAACAAAATGTATTATTGAAATGAGGGTTATTTAAATCGATTCCAAATATTCTATTGAACATTCTGTATTAATTTCATAAATATCGCCCGAATGCCCAGGTGTCCAGTATCCAGCATATAGAGGAAAGTCGTATTATTCGAGTATATTATATATTGTTGTTGGTTTTTTACTATTTTACTGGTCCTCAAGGAGGAAACTCGAGGAAACTCGTACTATTCGAGTATATTATATAATTGTTGTTTTTTTAATATTTCACTGGCTCTCAAAGGTAAATCAAATGCATAATCGTACTGACGGTTATTTAAATTGATTCCAAATATTCTATTGAACATTCTGTATTAATTTCATAAATATCGCCCGAATGCCCAGGTGTCCAGGATCCAGCATATGGAGGAAAGAGTCGTACTATTCGAGTATATTTTATAATTTTTGTTTTTTTTACTATTTCACTGGCTCTCAAAGGTTAATCAAATGCATAATCACACCGAAAGTTATTTTAGTCGATTCCAAAAATTCAATTGACCATTCTGTATTAATTTCAAAAAATCGCCCAAATGCCCAGGTGTCCAGGATCCAGCATAACGAGAAAAATCGTACTATTCGAGTATATTATATAATTGTTGTTTTTTTACAATTTCACGGGCTCTCAAAGGTAAATCAAAGTATAATTGCATCGACGGTTATATAAATCGATTCAAAATTTTCTATTGAACATTCTGTATTAGTTTCATAAATATCGCCCAATAACCCAGGTGTCCAGGATCCAGCATATCGAGAAATATTGAACTATTCGAGTATATTTTATAATTTTTGTTTTGTTTATTATTTCATTGGCTCACAATGGTAAATCAAATGCATAATAGAACCTAAGGTTATACTATTCGATTCCAAATATTCTATTAAACATTTTGTCGAAATTTCATAAACATCGCCTAATAGCCCAGGTGTCCAGGTTCCAGCATATCGAGAAAAATAGTACTATTCGAGTATATTATATAATTGTTGTTTTGTTTAATATTTCACTGGCTCTCAAAGGTAAATCAGATGCATAATCGTACTGACGGTTATTTAAATTGATTCCAAATATTCTATTGAACATTCTGTATTAATTTCATAAATATCGCCCGAATGCCCAGGTGTCCAGAATCCAGCATATCGAGGAAAATCGTACTATTCGAGTATATTATATAATTGTTGTTTTTTTAATATTTCACTGGCTCTCAAAGGTAAATCAAATGCATAATCGTACTGACGGTTATTTAAATTGATTCCAAATATTCTATTGAACATTCTGTATTAATTTCATAAATATCGCCCGAATGCCCAGGTGTCCAGGATCCAGCATATGGAGGAAAGTCGTATTATTCAAGTATATTATATATTGTTGTTGTTTTTATACTATTTCACCGGGCCTTAAGGGTTAACAAAATGTATTATTGAAATGAGGGTTATTTAAATCGATTCCAAATATTCTATTGAACATTCTGTATTAATTTCATAAATATCGCCCGAATGCCCAGGTGTCCAGGATCCAGCATATGGAGCAAAGTCGTATTATTCGAGTATATTATATATTGTTGTTGGTTTTTTACTATTTTACTGGTCCTCAAGGGTTGACAAAATGCATTATTGAAATGAGAGTTATTCTAACCGATTCCAAATGTTCTATTCAACATTCTGTATTAATTTCAAAAATATCGCCCAAAAGCCCAGGTGTCCAGAATCCAGCATATTGAGGAAAATCGTACTATTCGAGTATATTATATAATTGTTGTTTTTTTTACAATTTCACTGGCTCTCAAAGGTAAATCAAATGCATAATAGAACCTAAGGTTATACTATTCGATTCTAAATATTCTATTAAACATTTTGTTGACATTTCATAAATATCACCTAAAAGCCCAGGTGTCCAGGATCCAGCATATCGAGAAAAACTGAACTATTCGAGTATATTTTATAATTTTTGTTTTGTTTACTATTTCATTGGCTCTCAAAGGTAAATCAAATGCATAATCCACCGAAGGTTATTTAAATCGATTCTAAATGTTCGATTGAACATTCTGTATTAATTTCATAAATATCGCCCAATAGCCCAGGTTTCCAGAATCCAGCATATGGAGGAAAATCGTATTATTCGAGTATATCATATATTGTTGTTGTTTTTATACTATTTCACTGGCCCTCAAGGGTTAACAAAATGTATTATTAAAATGAGGGTTATTCAAATCGATTCCAAATGTTCTTTTGAACATTCTGTATTAAGTTAATATATATCGCCCAAAAGCCCAGATATCCAGAATCCAGCATATCGAGGAAAATCGTACTATTCGAGTATATTATATAATTGTTGTTTTTTTACTATTTCACTGGCTCTCAAAGGTAAATTAAATGCACAATCGTACCGACGGTTATTTAAATCAATTCCAAATATACTATTGAACATTCTGAATTAATTTCATATATATCGCCCGAATGCCCAGGTGTCCATCATATGGAGGAAAATCGTATTATTCGAGTATATTATATATTGTTGTTGTTTTTATACTATTTCACTGGGCCTTAAGGGTTAACAAAATGTATTATTGAAATGAGGGTTATTTAAATCGATTCCAAATATTCTATTGAACATTCTGTATTAATTTCATAAATATCGCCCGAATGCCCAGGTGTCCAGTATCCAGCATATAGAGGAAAGTCGTATTATTCGAGTATATTATATATTGTTGTTGGTTTTTTACTATTTTACTGGTCCTCAAGGAGGAAACTCGAGGAAACTCGTACTATTCGAGTATATTATATAATTGTTGTTTTTTTAATATTTCACTGGCTCTCAAAGGTAAATCAAATGCATAATCGTACTGACGGTTATTTAAATTGATTCCAAATATTCTATTGAACATTCTGTATTAATTTCATAAATATCGCCCTAATGCCCTGGTGTCCAGGATCTAGCATATGGAGGAAAGTCGTACTATACGAGTATATAATATATTATAATTGGTTTTTTTACTATTTCACTGGCCCTCAAGGGTTGACAAAATGCATTATTGAAATGAGAGTTATTCCAACCGATTCCAAATTTCTATTCAACATTCTGTATTTATTTCATAAATATCGCCCCAAAGCCCAGGTGTCCAGGATTCAGCATATCGAGAAAAATTGAACTATTCGAGTATATTTTATAATTGTTGTTTTTTTAATATTTCACTGGCTCTCAAAGGTAAATCAGATGCATAATCGTACTGACGGTTATTTAAATTGATTCCAAATATTCTATTGAACATTCTGTATTAATTTCATAAATATCGCCCGAATGCCCAGGTGTCCAGAATCCAGCATATCGAGGAAAATCGTACTATTCGAGTATATTATATAATTGTTGTTTTTTTACAATTTCACTGGCTCTCAAAGGTAAATCAAATGCATAATAGAACCTAAGGTTATACTATTCGATTCCAAATATTCTATTAAACATTTTGTCGAAATTTCATAAACATCGCCTAATAGCCCAGGTGTCCAGGTTCCAGCATATCGAGAAAAATCGTACTATTCGAGTATATTATATAATTGTTGTTTTGTTTAATATTTCACTGGCTCTCAAAGGTAAATCAGATGCATAATCGTACTGACGGTTATTTAAATTGATTCCAAATATTCTATTGAACATTCTGTATTAATTTCATAAATATCGCCCGAATGCCCAGGTGTCCAGAATCCAGCATATCGAGGAAAATCGTACTATTCGAGTATATTATATAATTGTTGTTTTTTACTATTTCACTGGCTCTCAAAGGTAAATTAAATGCACAATCGTACCGACGGTTATTTAAATCGATTCCAAAAATTCTATTGAACATTCTGTATTTATTTCATAAATATCGCCCCAAAGCCCAGGTGTCCAGGATCCAGCATATCGAGAAAAATTGAACTATTCGAGTATATTTTATAATTTTTGTTTTGTTTACTTTTTGATTGACTCTCATAGGTAAATCAAATGCATAATCGCACCGACGGTAATTTAAATCGATTCCAAATTTTCTATTGAACATTCTGTATAAATTCCATAAATATCGCCCGAATGCCCAGGTGTCCAGGATCCAGCATATCGAGAAATATTGAACTATTCGAGTATATTTTATAATTTTTGTTTTGTTTAGTATTTCATTGGCTCACAATGGTAAATCAAATGCATAATAGAACCTAAGGTTATACTATTCGATTCTAAATATTCTATTAAACATTTTGTTGACATTTCATAAATATCGCCTAAAAGCCCAGGTGTCCAGGATCCAGCATATCGAGAAAAATTGAACTATTTGAGTATATTTTATAATTTTTGTTTTGTTTACTATTTCATTGGCTCTCAAAGGTAAATCAAATGCATAATCGTACCGACGGTTATTTAAATCGATTCCAAATTTTCTATTGAACATTCTGTATTAATTTCATATATATCGCCCAAATGCCCAGGTGCCAGATTCCATGCATATCGAGAAAAATCGTACTATTCGAGTATATAATATATTATAATTGGTTTTTTACTATTTCACTGGCCCTCAAGGGTTGACAAAATGCATTATTTAAATGAGAGTTATTCTAACCGATTCCAAATGTTCTATTCAACATTCTGTATTTATTTCATAAATAACGCCCCAAAGCCCAGGTGTCCAGGATCCAGCATATCGAGACAAATTGAACTATTCGAGTATATTTTATAATTTTTGTTTTGTTTACTATTTGATTGACTCTCAAAGGTAAATCAAATGCATAATCGCACCGACGGTAATTTAAATCGATTCCAAATTTTCTATTGAACATTCTGTATAAATTCCATAAATATCGCCCGAATGCCCAGGTGTCCAGGATCCAGCATATCGAGAAATATTGAACTATTCGAGTATATTTTATAATTTTTGTTTTGTTTACTATTTCATTGGCTCACAATGGTAAATCAAATGCATAATAGAACCTAAGGTTATACTATTCGATTCTAAATATTCTATTAAACATTTTGTTGACATTTCATAAATATCGCCTAAAAGCCCAGGTGTCCAGGATCCAGCATATCGAGAAAAATTGAACTATTCGAGTATATTTTATAATTTTTGTTTTGTTTACTATTTCATTGGCTCTCAAAGGTAAATCAAATGCATAATCGTGCCGACGGTTATTTAAATCGATTCCAAATTTTCTATTGAACATTCTGTATTAATTTCATATATATCGCCCAAATGCCTAGGTGCCAGATTCCATGCATATCGAGAAAAATCGTACTATTCGAGTATATAATATATTATAATTGGTTTTTTACTATTTCACTGGCCCTCAAGGGTTGACAAAATGCATTATTGAAATGAGAGTTATTCTAACCGATTCCAAATGTTCTATTCAACATTCTGTATTAATTTCAAAAATATCGCCCAAAAGCCCAGGTGTCCAGAATCCACCATATCGAGGAAAATCGTACTATTCGAGTATATTATATAATTGTTGTTTTTTTAATATTTCACTGGCTCTCAAAGGTAAATCAAATGCATAATCCACCGAAGGTTATATAATTCGATTCCAAATGTTTTATTGAACATTCTGTATTATTTTCATAATTATCGCCCAATAGCCCAGGTGTCCAGAATCCAGCATATCGAGAAAAATCGTACTATTCGAGTATATTATATAATTGTTGCTTTTTACTATTTCACTGGCTCTCAAAGGTAAATTAAATGCACAATCGTACCGACGGTTATTTAAATCGATTCCAAAAATTCTATTGAACATTCTGTATTTATTTCATAAATATCGCCCCAAAGCCCAGGTGTCCAGGATCCAGCATATCGAGAAAAATTGAACTATTCGAGTATATTTTATAATTTTTGTTTTGTTTACTATTTGCTTGACTCTCAAAGGTAAATCAAATGCATTATCGCACCGACGGTTATTTAAATCGATTCCAAAAATTCTATTGAACATTCTGTATTTATTTCATAAATATCGCCCCAAAGCCCAGGTGTCCAGGATCCAGCATATCGAGAAATATTGAACTATTCGAGTATATTATATAATTGTTGTTTTTTAATATTTCACTGGCTCTCAAAGGTAAATTAAATGCACAATCGTACCGACGGTTATTTAAATCGATTCCAAAAATTCTATTGAACATTCTGTATTAATTTCATATATATCGCCCAAATGCCCAGGTGCCAGATTCCATGCATATCGAGAAAAATCGTACTATTCGAGTATATAATATATTATAATTGGTTTTTTACTATTTCACTGGCCCTCAAGGGTTGACAAAATGCATTATTGAAATGAGAGTTATTCCAACCGATTCCAAATGTTCTATTCAACATTCTGTATTTATTTCATAAATATCGCCCCAAAGCCCAGGTGTCCAGGTTTCAGCATATCGAGAAAAATTGAACTATTCGAGTATATTTTATAATTGTTGTTTTTTTAATATTTCACTGGCTCTCAAAGGTAAATCAAATGCATAATCGTACTGACGGTTATTTAAATGGATTCCAAATATTCTATTGAACATTCTGTATTAATTTCATAAATATCGCCCGAATGCCCAGGTGTCCAGTATCTAGCATATGGAGGAAAGTCGTATTATTCGAGTATATTATATATTGTTGTTGGTTTTTTACTATTTTACTGGTCCTCAAGGGTTGACAAATTGCATTATTGAAATGAGAGTTATTCTAACCGATTCCAAATGTTCTATTCAACATTCTGTATTAATTTCAAAAATATCGCCCAAAAGCCCAGGTGTCCAGAATCCAGCATATCGAGGAAAATCGTACTATTCGAGTATATTATATAATTGTTGTTTTTTTAATATTTCACTGGCTCTCAAAGGTAAATCAAATGCATAATCCACCGAAGGTTATATAATTCGATTCCAAATGTTTTATTGAACATTCTGTATTAATTTCATATACATCGCCCGAATGCCCAGGTGTCCAGGATCCAGCATATGGAGGAAAGTCGTATTAATCGAGTATATTATATATTGTTGTTGGTTTTTTACTATTTCACTGGCCCTCAAGGGTTGACAAAATGCATTATTTAAATGAGAGTTATTCTAACCGATTCCAAATGTTCTATTCAACATTCTGTATTTATTTCATAAACATCGCCCCAAAGCCCAGGTGTCCAGGATCCAGCATATCGAGACAAATTGAACTATTCGAGTATATTTTATAATTTTTGTTTTGTTTACTATTTCATTGGCTCACAATGGTAAATCAAATGCATAATAGAACCTAAGGTTATACTATTCGATTCTAAATATTCTATTAAACATTTTGTTGACATTTCATAAATATCGCCTAAAAGCCCAGGTGTCCAGGATCCAGCATATCGAGAAAAATTGAACTATTCGAGTATATTTTATAATTTTTGTTTTGTTTACTATTTCATTGGCTCTCAAAGGTAAATCAAATGCATAATCGTACCGACGGTTATTTAAATCGATTCCAAATTTTCTATTGAACATTCTGTATTAATTTCATATATATCGCCCAAATGCCTAGGTGCCAGATTCCATGCATATCGAGAAAAATCGTACTATTCGAGTATATAATATATTATAATTGGTTTTTTACTATTTCACTGGCCCTCAAGGGTTGACAAAATGCATTATTGAAATGAGAGTTATTCCAACCGATTCCAAATGTTCTATTCACCATTCTGTATTTATTTCATAAATATCGCCCCAAAGCCCAGGTGTCCAGGATCCAGCATATCGAGAAAAATTGAACTATTCGAGTATATTTTATAATTTTTGTTTTGTTTATTATTTCATTGGCTCACAATGGTAAATCAATAGCATAATAGAACCTAAGGTTATACTATTCGATTCTAAATATTCTATTAAACATTTTGTCGACATTTCATAAATATCGCCTAAAAGCACAGGTGTCCAGGATCCAGCATATCGAGAAAAATTGAACTATTTGAGTATATTTTATAATTTTTGTTTTGTTTACTATTTCATTGGCTCTCAAAGGTAAATCAAATGCATAATCGTACCGACGGTTATTTAAATCGATTCCAAATTTTCTATTGAACATTCTGTATTAATTTCATATATATCGCCCAAATGCCCAGGTGCCAGATTCCATGCATATCGAGAAAAATCGTACTATTCGAGTATATAATATATTATAATTGGTTTTTTACTATTTCACTGGCCCTCAAGGGTTGACAAAATGCATTATTTAAATGAGAGTTATTCTAACCGATTCCAAATGTTCTATTCAACATTCTGTATTTATTTCATAAATAACGCCCCAAAGCCCAGGTGTCCAGGATCCAGCATATCGAGACAAATTGAACTATTCGAGTATATTTTATAATTTTTGTTTTGTTTACTATTTGATTGACTCTCAAAGGTAAATCAAATGCATAATCGCACCGACGGTAATTTAAATCGATTCCAAATTTTCTATTGAACATTCTGTATAAATTCCATAAATATCGCCCGAATGCCCAGGTGTCCAGGATCCAGCATATCGAGAAATATTGAACTATTCGAGTATATTTTATAATTTTTGTTTTGTTTACTATTTCATTGGCTCACAATGGTAAATCAAATGCATAATAGAACCTAAGGTTATACTATTCGATTCTAAATATTCTATTAAACATTTTGTTGACATTTCATAAATATCGCCTAAAAGCCCAGGTGTCCAGGATCCAGCATATCGAGAAAAATTGAACTATTCGAGTATATTTTATAATTTTTGTTTTGTTTACTATTTCATTGGCTCTCAAAGGTAAATCAAATGCATAATCGTGCCGACGGTTATTTAAATCGATTCCAAATTTTCTATTGAACATTCTGTATTAATTTCATATATATCGCCCAAATGCCTAGGTGCCAGATTCCATGCATATCGAGAAAAATCGTACTATTCGAGTATATAATATATTATAATTGGTTTTTTACTATTTCACTGGCCCTCAAGGGTTGACAAAATGCATTATTGAAATGAGAGTTATTCTAACCGATTCCAAATGTTCTATTCAACATTCTGTATTAATTTCAAAAATATCGCCCAAAAGCCCAGGTGTCCAGAATCCACCATATCGAGGAAAATCGTACTATTCGAGTATATTATATAATTGTTGTTTTTTTAATATTTCACTGGCTCTCAAAGGTAAATCAAATGCATAATCCACCGAAGGTTATATAATTCGATTCCAAATGTTTTATTGAACATTCTGTATTAATTTCATAATTATCGCCCAATAGCCCAGGTGTCCAGAATCCAGCATATCGAGAAAAATCGTACTATTCGAGTATATTATATAATTGTTGCTTTTTACTATTTCACTGGCTCTCAAAGGTAAATTAAATGCACAATCGTACCGACGGTTATTTAAATCGATTCCAAAAATTCTATTGAACATTCTGTATTTATTTCATAAATATCGCCCCAAAGCCCAGGTGTCCAGGATCCAGCATATCGAGAAAAATTGAACTATTCGAGTATATTTTATAATTTTTGTTTTGTTTACTATTTGCTTGACTCTCAAAGGTAAATCAAATGCATCATCGCACCGACGGTAATTTTAATCGATTCCAAATTTTCTATTGAACATTCTGTATAAATTCCATAAATATCGCCCGAATGCCCAGGTGTCCAGGATCCAGCATATCGAGAAATATTGAACTATTCGAGTATATTATATAATTGTTGTTTTTTAATATTTCACTGGCTCTCAAAGGTAAATTAAATGCACAATCGTACCGACGGTTATTTAAATCGATTCCAAAAATTCTATTGAACATTCTGTATTAATTTCATATATATCGCCCAAATGCCCAGGTGCCAGATTCCATGCATATCGAGAAAAATCGTACTATTCGAGTATATAATATATTATAATTGGTTTTTTACTATTTCACTGGCCCTCAAGGGTTGACAAAATGCATTATTGAAATGAGAGTTATTCCAACCGATTCCAAATGTTCTATTCAACATTCTGTATTTATTTCATAAATATCGCCCCAAAGCCCAGGTGTCCAGGTTTCAGCATATCGAGAAAAATTGAACTATTCGAGTATATTTTATAATTGTTGTTTTTTTAATATTTCACTGGCTCTCAAAGGTAAATCAAATGCATAATCGTACTGACGGTTATTTAAATGGATTCCAAATATTCTATTGAACATTCTGTATTAATTTCATAAATATCGCCCGAATGCCCAGGTGTCCAGTATCTAGCATATGGAGGAAAGTCGTATTATTCGAGTATATTATATATTGTTGTTGGTTTTTTACTATTTTACTGGTCCTCAAGGGTTGACAAATTGCATTATTGAAATGAGAGTTATTCTAACCGATTCCAAATGTTCTATTCAACATTCTGTATTAATTTCAAAAATATCGCCCAAAAGCCCAGGTGTCCAGAATCCAGCATATCGAGGAAAATCGTACTATTCGAGTATATTATATAATTGTTGTTTTTTTAATATTTCACTGGCTCTCAAAGGTAAATCAAATGCATAATCCACCGAAGGTTATATAATTCGATTCCAAATGTTTTATTGAACATTCTGTATTAATTTCATATACATCGCCCGAATGCCCAGGTGTCCAGGATCCAGCATATGGAGGAAAGTCGTATTAATCGAGTATATTATATATTGTTGTTGGTTTTTTACTATTTCACTGGCCCTCAAGGGTTGACAAAATGCATTATTTAAATGAGAGTTATTCTAACCGATTCCAAATGTTCTATTCAACATTCTGTATTTATTTCATAAACATCGCCCCAAAGCCCAGGTGTCCAGGATCCAGCATATCGAGACAAATTGAACTATTCGAGTATATTTTATAATTTTTGTTTTGTTTACTATTTCATTGGCTCACAATGGTAAATCAAATGCATAATAGAACCTAAGGTTATACTATTCGATTCTAAATATTCTATTAAACATTTTGTTGACATTTCATAAATATCGCCTAAAAGCCCAGGTGTCCAGGATCCAGCATATCGAGAAAAATTGAACTATTCGAGTATATTTTATAATTTTTGTTTTGTTTACTATTTCATTGGCTCTCAAAGGTAAATCAAATGCATAATCGTACCGACGGTTATTTAAATCGATTCCAAATTTTCTATTGAACATTCTGTATTAATTTCATATATATCGCCCAAATGCCTAGGTGCCAGATTCCATGCATATCGAGAAAAATCGTACTATTCGAGTATATAATATATTATAATTGGTTTTTTACTATTTCACTGGCCCTCAAGGGTTGACAAAATGCATTATTGAAATGAGAGTTATTCCAACCGATTCCAAATGTTCTATTCACCATTCTGTATTTATTTCATAAATATCGCCCCAAAGCCCAGGTGTCCAGGATCCAGCATATCGAGAAAAATTGAACTATTCGAGTATATTTTATAATTTTTGTTTTGTTTATTATTTCATTGGCTCACAATGGTAAATCAATAGCATAATAGAACCTAAGGTTATACTATTCGATTCTAAATATTCTATTAAACATTTTGTCGACATTTCATAAATATCGCCTAAAAGCACAGGTGTCCAGGATCCAGCATATCGAGAAAAATCGTACTATTCGAGTATATTATATAATTGTTGTTTTGTTATCTATTTCACTGGTCCTCAAGGGTTGACAAAATGCATTATTGAAATAAGGGTGACTCAAATCGATTCCAAATGTTCTATTGAACATTCTCTATTATTTCAAAAATAACGCCCAAAAGCCCAGGTGTCCAGGATCCAGCATATCGAGGAAAATCGTACTATTCGAGTATATTATATAATTGTTGTTTTTTTACAATTTCACTGGCTCTCAAAGGTAAATCAAATGCATAATAGAACCTAAAGTTATACTATTCGATTCCAAATATTCTATTAAACATTTTGTCGAAATTTCATAAACATCGCCTAATAGCCCAGGTGTCCAGGTTCCAGCATATCGAGAAAAATCGTACTATTCGAGTATTATATATAATTGTTGTTTTTATACTATTTCACTGGCCTTCAAGGGTTGACCAAAATGCATTATTGAAATGAGGATTATTCAAATCGACTCCAATTGTTTAATTGAACATTCTGTATTAGTTCATAAATATCGCCCATTAACCCAGGTGTCCAGGATCCAGCATGTCGAGAAATATTGAACTATCCGAGTATATTTTATAATTTTTGTTTTGTTTAATATTTCATTGGCTCTCACAGGTAAATCAAATGCATAATAGAACCTAAGGTTATACTATTCGATTCCAAATATTCTATTAAACATTTTGTCGAAATTTCATAAACATCGCCCAATAGCCCAGGTTTCCAGAATCCAGCATATGGAGGAAAATCGTACTATTCGAGTATATTATATAATTGTTGTTTTTTTACTATTTCACTGGCTCTCAAGGGTAAATTAAATGCACAATCGTACCGACGGTTATTTAAATCAATTCCAAATATACTATTGAACATTCTGAATTAATTTCATATATATCGCCCGAATGCCCAGGTGTCCAGCATATGGAGGAAAATCGTATTATTTGAGTATATTATATATTGTTGTTGTTTTTATACTATTTCACTGGGCCTTAAGGGTTAACAAAATGTATTATTGAAATGAGGGTTATTTAAATCGATTCCAAATATTCTATTGAACATTCTGTATTAATTTCATAAATATCGCCCGAATGCCCAGGTGTCCAGGATCCAGCATATGGAGGAAAAGTCGTATTATTCGAGTATATTATATATTGTTGTTGGTTTTTTACTATTTTACTGGTCCTCAAGGGTTGACAAAATGCATTATTGAAATGAGAGTTATTCTAACCGATTCCAAATGTTCTATTCAACATTCTGTATTAATATCATAAATATCGCCCAAAAGCCCAGGTGTCCAGAATCCAGCATATCGAGGAAAATCGTACTATTCGAGTATATTATATAATTGTTGTTTTTTTAATATTTTCACTGGCTCTCAAAGGTAAATCAAATGCATAATCGCACCGACGGTAATTTAAATCGATTCCAAATTTTCTATTGAACATTCTGTATAAATTCCATAAATATCGCCCGAATGCCCAGGTGTCCAGGATCCAGCATATCGAGAAAAATTGAACTATTCGAGTATATTTTATAATTTTTTGTTTTGTTTACTATTTTGCTTGACTCTCAAAGGTAAATCAAATGCATTATCGCACCGACGGTAATTTAAATCGATTCCAAATTTTCTATTGAACATTCTGTATAAATTCCATAAATATCGCCCGAATGCCCAGGTGTCCAGGATTCCAGCATATCGAGAAAAATTGAACTATTCGAGTATATTTTATAATTTTTGTTTTGTTTACTATTTCATTGGCTCTCAAAGGTAAATCAAATGCATAATCGTACCGACGGTAATTTAAATCGATTCCAAATTTTCTATTGAACATTCTGTATAAATTCCATAAATATCGCCCGAATGCCCAGGTGTCCAGGATCCAGCATATCGAGAAAATTGAACTATTCGAGTATATTTTATAATTTTGTTTTGTTTACTATTTGCTTGACTCTCAAAGGTAAATCAAATGCATTATCGCACCGACGGTAATTTAAATCGATTCCAAATTTTCTATTGAACATTCTGTATAAATTCATAAATATCGCCCGAATGCCCAGGTGTCCAGGATCCAGCATATCGAGAAAAATTGAACTATTCGAGTATATTTTATAATTTTTGTTTTGTTTACTATTTCATTGGCTCTCAATAGGTAAATCAAATGCATAATCGTACCGACGGTTATTTAAATCGATTCCAAATTTTCTATTGAACATTCTGTATTAATTTCATATATATCGCCCAAATGCCTAGGTGCCAGATTCCATGCATATCGAGAAAAATCGTACTATTCGAGTATATAATATATTATAATTGGTTTTTTACTATTTCACTGGCCCTCAAGGGTTGACAAAATGCATTATTGAAATGAGAGTTATTCCAACCGATTCCAAATGTTCTATTCAACATTCTGTATTTATTTCATAAATATCGCCCCAAAGCCTAGGTGTCCAGGATTTAGCATATCGAGAAAAATTGAACTATTCGAGTATATTTTTATAATTGTTGTTTTTTTAATATTTCACTGCTCTCAAAGGTAAATCAAATGCATAATCACACCGAAAGTTATTTTAGTCGATTCCAAAAATTCAATTGACCATTCTGTATTAATTTCAAAATATCGCCCGATAGCCCAGGTGTCCAGAATCCAGCATATTGAGGAAAATCGTATTATTCAAGTGTATTATATATTGTTGTTGGTTTTTTACTATTTCACTGGCCTTCA
>JASXSY010003160.1:0-28877 GCA_034509805.1 Sipha maydis | reverse complement strand
AAAATTTTAAAATTGAGTATTTGTATAAAATCATGATTATCGCCCAAAAACTCTGGGGTCGAGGATTAATCATATTTAACTTATAATTTGTTTATAATATATTTGGTTAATTATGATTTATAATAAATTAAACTGAAAAATAGGAATAAAATAATAGTGTAATCGAATTTAGGGATGTTATATTTGATCCAAAATTGTATAATTGCTGATTTGTATAAAAATCTTGATTATCGCCCAAAAACTCTGGGGTCGAGGATTAATTTTATTTAAATTTTGATACTATTATAATATTTTCGTAAATTATGATTTGTAATAAATTAAACTGAAATATAGGTAAAATAAATAGTGTAACCGAATTGAGAAATGTAAAATTTGATACAAAATTTTAAAATTGAGGATTTGTATAAAATCATGATTATCGCCCAAAAACTCTGGGGTCGAGGATTAATAATATTTAAATTTTCATACTATTATAATATTTTCGTAAATTGTGATTTATTATAAATTAAACTGAAAAATAGGAATAAAATAATAGTGTAATCGATTTTAGGGATGTTATATTTGATCCAATATTGTATAATTGCCGATTTGTATAAAAATCATGATTATCGCCCAAAAACTCTGGGGTCGAGGATTAATCATATTTAACTTATTATTTGCTTATAATATATTTGGTTAATTGTGATTTATAATAAATTAAACTGAAAAATAGGAATAAAATAATAGTGTAATCGAATTTAGGGATGTTATATTTGATCCAAAATTGTATAATTGCCGATTTGTATAAAAATCATGATTATCGCCCAAAAACTCTGGGGTCGAGGATTAATCATATTTAACTTATTATTTGCTTATAATATATTTGGTTAATTGTGATTTATAATAAATTAAACTGAAAAATAGGAATAAAATAATAGTGTTATCGAATTTAAGGATGTTATATTTGATCCAAAATTGTATAATTGCCGATTTGTATAAAAATCATGATTATCGCCCAAAAACTCTGGGGTCGAGGATTAATAATATTTAAATTTTCATTCTATTATTATATTATCGTAAATTGTGATTTATTATAAATTTAACTGAAAAATAGGAAAAAATAATAGTGTTATCGAATTTAGGGATGTTATATTTGATCCAAAATAGTATAATTGCCGATTTGTATAAAAATCATGATTATCGCCCAAATACTCTGGGGTCGAGGATTAATAATATTTAAATTTTCATACTATTATAATATTATCGTAAATTGTGATTTATTATAAATTTAACTGAAAAATAGGAATAAAATAATAGTGTTATCGAATTTAAGGATGTTATATTTGATCCAAAATTGTATAATTGCCGATTTGTATAAAAATCATGATTATCGCCCAAAAACTCTGGGGTCGAGGATTAATCATATTTAACTTATTATTTGCTTATAATATATTTGGTTAATTGTGATTTATAATAAATTAAACTGAAAAATAGGAATAAAATAATAGTGTTATCGAATTTAGGGATGTTATATTTGATCCAGAATTGTATAATTGCTGATTTGTATAAAAATCTTGATTATCGCCCAAAAACTCTGGGGTCGAGGATTAATTTTATTTAAATTTTGATACTATTATAATATTTTCGTAAATTATGATTTGTAATAAATTAAACTGAAATATAGGTAAAATAAATAGTGTAACCGAATTGAGAAATGTAAAATTTGATACAAAATTTAAAATTGAGGATTTGTATAAAAATCATGATTATCGCCCAAAAACTCTGGGGTCGAGGATTAATAATATTTAAATTTTCATACTATTATAATATTTTCGTAAATTGTGATTTATTATAAATTAAACTGAAAAATAGGAATAAAATAATAGTGTAATCGAATTTAGGGGATGTTATATTTGATCCAAAATTGTATAATTGCCGATTTGTATAAAAATCATGATTATCGCACAAAAACTCTGGGGTCGAGGATTAATCATATTTAACTTATTATTTGCTTATAATATATTTGGTTAATTGTGATTTATAATAAATTAAACTGAAAATAGGAATAAAATAATAGTGTAATCGAATTTAGGGAAGTTATATTTGACCCAAAATTGTATAATTGCCGATTTGTATAAAAATCATGATTATTGCCCAAAAACTCTGGGGTCGAGGATTAATAATATTTAAATTTTCATTCTATTATAATATTATCGTAAATTGTGATTTATTATAAATTTAACTGAAAAATAGGAATAAAATAATAGTGTTATCGAATTTAGGGATGTTATATTTGATCCAAAATAGTATAATTGCCGATTTGTATAAAAATCATGATTATCGCCCAAATACTCTGGGGTCGAGGATTAATAATATTTAAATTTTCATACTATTATAATATTATCGTAAATTGTGATTTATTATAAATTTAACTGAAAAATAGGAATAAAATAATAGTGTTATCGAATTTAGGGATGTTATATTTGATCCAAAATTGTATAATTGCCGATTTGTATAAAAATCATGATTATCGCCCAAAAACTCTGGGGTCGAGGATTAATCATATTTAACTTATTATTTGCTTATAATATATTTGGTTAATTGTGATTTATAATAAATTAAACTGAAAAATAGGAATAAAATAATAGTGTTATCGAATTTAAGGATGTTATATTTGATCCAAAATTGTATAATTGCCGATTTGTATAAAAATCATGATTATCGCCCAAAAACTCTGGGGTCGAGGATTAATCATATTTAACTTATTATTTGCTTATAATATATTTGGTTAATTGTGATTTATAATAAATTAAACTGAAAAATAGGAATAAAATAATAGTGTTATCGAATTTAGGGATGTTATATTTGATCCAGAATTGTATAATTGCTGATTTGTATAAAAATCTTGATTATCGCCCAAAAACTCTGGGGTCGAGGATTAATTTTATTTAAATTTTGATACTATTATAATATTTTCGTAAATTATGATTTGTAATAAATTAAACTGAAATATAGGTAAAATAAATAGTGTAACCGAATTGAGAAATGTAAAATTTGATACAAAATTTAAAATTGAGGATTTGTATAAAAATCATGATTATCGCCCAAAAACTCTGGGGTCGAGGATTAATAATATTTAAATTTTCATACTATTATAATATTTTCGTAAATTGTGATTTATTATAAATTAAACTGAAAAATAGGAATAAAATAATAGTGTAATCGAATTTAGGGATGTTATATTTGATCCAAAATTGTATAATTGCCGATTTGTATAAAAATCATGATTATCGCACAAAAACTCTGGGGTCGAGGATTAATCATATTTAACTTATTATTTGCTTATAATATATTTGGTTAATTGTGATTTATAATAAATTAAACTGAAAATAGGAATAAAATAATAGTGTAATCGAATTTAGGGAAGTTATATTTGACCCAAAATTGTATAATTGCCGATTTGTATAAAAATCATGATTATTGCCCAAAAACTCTGGGGTCGAGGATTAATAATATTTAAATTTTCATTCTATTATAATATTATCGTAAATTGTGATTTATTATAAATTTAACTGAAAAATAGGAATAAAATAATAGTGTTATCGAATTTAGGGATGTTATATTTGATCCAAAATAGTATAATTGCCGATTTGTATAAAAATCATGATTATCGCCCAAATACTCTGGGGTCGAGGATTAATAATATTTAAATTTTCATACTATTATAATATTATCGTAAATTGTGATTTATTATAAATTTAACTGAAAAATAGGAATAAAATAATAGTGTTATCGAATTTAGGGATGTTATATTTGATCCAAAATTGTATAATTGCCGATTTGTATAAAAATCATGATTATCGCCCAAAAACTCTGGGGTCGAGGATTAATCATATTTAACTTATTATTTGCTTATAATATATTTGGTTAATTGTGATTTATAATAAATTAAACTGAAAAATAGGAATAAAATAATAGTGTTATCGAATTTAAGGATGTTATATTTGATCCAAAATTGTATAATTGCCGATTTGTATAAAAATCATGATTATCGCCCAAAAACTCTGGGGTCGAGGATTAATCATATTTAACTTATTATTTGCTTATAATATATTTGGTTAATTGTGATTTATAATAAATTAAACTGAAAAATAGGAATAAAATAATAGTGTTATCGAATTTAGGGATGTTATATTTGATCCAGAATTGTATAATTGCTGATTTGTATAAAAATCTTGATTATCGCCCAAAAACTCTGGGGTCGAGGATTAATTTTATTTAAATTTTGATACTATTATAATATTTTCGTAAATTATGATTTGTAATAAATTAAACTGAAATATAGGTAAAATAAATAGTGTAACCGAATTGAGAAATGTAAAATTTGATACAAAATTTAAAATTGAGGATTTGTATAAAAATCATGATTATCGCCCAAAAACTCTGGGGTCGAGGATTAATAATATTTAAATTTTCATACTATTATAATATTTTCGTAAATTGTGATTTATTATAAATTAAACTGAAAAATAGGAATAAAATAATAGTGTAATCGAATTTAGGGATGTTATATTTGATCCAAAATTGTATACTTGCCGATTTGTATAAAAATCATGATTATCGCACAAAAACTCTGGGGTCGAGGATTAATCATATTTAACTTATTATTTGCTTATAATATATTTGGTTAATTGTGATTTATAATAAATTAAACTGAAAATAGGAATAAAATAATAGTGTAATCGAATTTAGGGAAGTTATATTTGACCCAAAATTGTATAATTGCCGATTTGTATAAAAATCATGATTATTGCCCAAAAACTCTGGGGTCGAGGATTAATAATATTTAAATTTTCATTCTATTATAATATTATCGTAAATTGTGATTTATTATAAATTTAACTGAAAAATAGGAATAAAATAATAGTGTTATCGAATTTAGGGATGTTATATTTGATCCAAAATAGTATAATTGCCGATTTGTATAAAAATCATGATTATCGCCCAAATACTCTGGGGTCGAGGATTAATAATATTTAAATTTTCATACTATTATAATATTATCGTAAATTGTGATTTATTATAAATTTAACTGAAAAATAGGAATAAAATAATAGTGTTATCGAATTTAGGGATGTTATATTTGATCCAAAATTGTATAATTGCCGATTTGTATAAAAATCATGATTATCGCCCAAAAACTCTGGGGTCGAGGATTAATCATATTTAACTTATTATTTGCTTATAATATATTTGGTTAATTGTGATTTATAATAAATTAAACTGAAAAATAGGAATAAAATAATAGTGTTATCGAATTTAAGGATGTTATATTTGATCCAAAATTGTATAATTGCCGATTTGTATAAAAATCATGATTATCGCCCAAAAACTCTGGGGTCGAGGATTAATCATATTTAACTTATTATTTGCTTATAATATATTTGGTTAATTGTGATTTATAATAAATTAAACTGAAAAATAGGAATAAAATAATAGTGTTATCGAATTTAGGGATGTTATATTTGATCCAGAATTGTATAATTGCTGATTTGTATAAAAATCTTGATTATCGCCCAAAAACTCTGGGGTCGAGGATTAATTTTATTTAAATTTTGATACTATTATAATATTTTCGTAAATTATGATTTGTAATAAATTAAACTGAAATATAGGTAAAATAAATAGTGTAACCGAATTGAGAAATGTAAAATTTGATACAAAATTTAAAATTGAGGATTTGTATAAAAATCATGATTATCGCCCAAAAACTCTGGGGTCGAGGATTAATAATATTTAAATTTTCATACTATTATAATATTTTCGTAAATTGTGATTTATTATAAATTAAACTGAAAAATAGGAATAAAATAATAGTGTAATCGAATTTAGGGATGTTATATTTGATCCAAAATTGTATAATTGCCGATTTGTATAAAAATCATGATTATCGCACAAAAACTCTGGGGTCGAGGATTAATCATATTTAACTTATTATTTGCTTATAATATATTTGGTTAATTGTGATTTATAATAAATTAAACTGAAAAATAGGAATAAAATAATAGTGTTATCGAATTTAAGGATGTTATATTTGATCCAAATAAGTATTATTGCCGATTTGTATAAAAATCATGATTATTGCCCAAAAACTCTGGGGTCGAGGATTAATAGTATTTAAATTTTCATACTATTATAATATTTTCGTAAATTATGATTTATAATAAATTAAACTGAAATATAGGTAAAATAAATTGTGTAACCGAATTGAGAAATGTAAAATTTGATACAAAATTTTAAAATTGAGTATTTGTATAAAATCATGATTATCGCCCAAAAACTCTGGGGTCGAGGATTAATCATATTTAACTTATAATTTGTAAATAATATATTTGGTTAATTATGATTTATAATAAATTAAACTGAAAAATAGGAATAAAATAATAGTGTAATCGAATTTAGGGATGTTATATTTGATCCAAATAAGTATTATTGCCGATTTGTATAAAAATCATGATTATCGCCCAAAAACTCTGGGGTCGAGGATTAATAATATTTAAATTTTCATACTATTATAATATTTTCGTAAATTGTGATTTATTATAAATTAAACTGTAAAATAGGAATAAAATAATAGTGTAATCGAATTTAGGGATGTTATATTTGATCCAAAATTGTATACTTGCCGATTTGTATAAAAATCATGATTATCGCACAAAAACTCTGGGGTCGAGGATTAATCATATTTAACTTATTATTTGCTTATAATATATTTGGTTAATTGTGATTTATAATAAATTAAACTGAAAATAGGAATAAAATAATAGTGTAATCGAATTTAGGGAAGTTATATTTGACCCAAAATTGTATAATTGCCGATTTGTATAAAAATCATGATTATTGCCCAAAAACTCTGGGGTCGAGGATTAATAATATTTAAATTTTCATTCTATTATAATATTATCGTAAATTGTGATTTATTATAAATTTAACTGAAAAATAGGAATAAAATAATAGTGTTATCGAATTTAGGGATGTTATATTTGATCCAAAATAGTATAATTGCCGATTTGTATAAAAATCATGATTATCGCCCAAATACTCTGGGGTCGAGGATTAATAATATTTAAATTTTCATACTATTATAATATTATCGTAAATTGTGATTTATTATAAATTTAACTGAAAAATAGGAATAAAATAATAGTGTTATCGAATTTAGGGATGTTATATTTGATCCAAAATTGTATAATTGCCGATTTGTATAAAAATCATGATTATCGCCCAAAAACTCTGGGGTCGAGGATTAATCATATTTAACTTATTATTTGCTTATAATATATTTGGTTAATTGTGATTTATAATAAATTAAACTGAAAAATAGGAATAAAATAATAGTGTTATCGAATTTAAGGATGTTATATTTGATCCAAAATTGTATAATTGCCGATTTGTATAAAAATCATGATTATCGCCCAAAAACTCTGGGGTCGAGGATTAATCATATTTAACTTATTATTTGCTTATAATATATTTGGTTAATTGTGATTTATAATAAATTAAACTGAAAAATAGGAATAAAATAATAGTGTTATCGAATTTAGGGATGTTATATTTGATCCAGAATTGTATAATTGCTGATTTGTATAAAAATCTTGATTATCGCCCAAAAACTCTGGGGTCGAGGATTAATTTTATTTAAATTTTGATACTATTATAATATTTTCGTAAATTATGATTTGTAATAAATTAAACTGAAATATAGGTAAAATAAATAGTGTAACCGAATTGAGAAATGTAAAATTTGATACAAAATTTAAAATTGAGGATTTGTATAAAAATCATGATTATCGCCCAAAAACTCTGGGGTCGAGGATTAATAATATTTAAATTTTCATACTATTATAATATTTTCGTAAATTGTGATTTATTATAAATTAAACTGAAAAATAGGAATAAAATAATAGTGTAATCGAATTTAGGGATGTTATATTTGATCCAAAATTGTATAATTGCCGATTTGTATAAAAATCATGATTATCGCACAAAAACTCTGGGGTCGAGGATTAATCATATTTAACTTATTATTTGCTTATAATATATTTGGTTAATTGTGATTTATAATAAATTAAACTGAAAAATAGGAATAAAATAATAGTGTTATCGAATTTAAGGATGTTATATTTGATCCAAATAAGTATTATTGCCGATTTGTATAAAAATCATGATTATTGCCCAAAAACTCTGGGGTCGAGGATTAATAGTATTTAAATTTTCATACTATTATAATATTTTCGTAAATTATGATTTATAATAAATTAAACTGAAATATAGGTAAAATAAATTGTGTAACCGAATTGAGAAATGTAAAATTTGATACAAAATTTTAAAATTGAGTATTTGTATAAAATCATGATTATCGCCCAAAAACTCTGGGGTCGAGGATTAATCATATTTAACTTATAATTTGTAAATAATATATTTGGTTAATTATGATTTATAATAAATTAAACTGAAAAATAGGAATAAAATAATAGTGTAATCGAATTTAGGGATGTTATATTTGATCCAAATAAGTATTATTGCCGATTTGTATAAAAATCATGATTATCGCCCAAAAACTCTGGGGTCGAGGATTAATAATATTTAAATTTTCATACTATTATAATATTTTCGTAAATTGTGATTTATTATAAATTAAACTGTAAAATAGGAATAAAATAATAGTGTAATCGAATTTAGGGATGTTATATTTGATCCAAAATTGTATACTTGCCGATTTGTATAAAAATCATGATTATCGCACAAAAACTCTGGGGTCGAGGATTAATCATATTTAACTTATTATTTGCTTATAATATATTTGGTTAATTGTGATTTATAATAAATTAAACTGAAAATAGGAATAAAATAATAGTGTAATCGAATTTAGGGAAGTTATATTTGACCCAAAATTGTATAATTGCCGATTTGTATAAAAATCATGATTATTGCCCAAAAACTCTGGGGTCGAGGATTAATAATATTTAAATTTTCATTCTATTATAATATTATCGTAAATTGTGATTTATTATAAATTTAACTGAAAAATAGGAATAAAATAATAGTGTTATCGAATTTAGGGATGTTATATTTGATCCAAAATAGTATAATTGCCGATTTGTATAAAAATCATGATTATCGCCCAAATACTCTGGGGTCGAGGATTAATAATATTTAAATTTTCATACTATTATAATATTATCGTAAATTGTGATTTATTATAAATTTAACTGAAAAATAGGAATAAAATAATAGTGTTATCGAATTTAGGGATGTTATATTTGATCCAAAATTGTATAATTGCCGATTTGTATAAAAATCATGATTATCGCCCAAAAACTCTGGGGTCGAGGATTAATCATATTTAACTTATTATTTGCTTATAATATATTTGGTTAATTGTGATTTATAATAAATTAAACTGAAAAATAGGAATAAAATAATAGTGTTATCGAATTTAAGGATGTTATATTTGATCCAAAATTGTATAATTGCCGATTTGTATAAAAATCATGATTATCGCCCAAAAACTCTGGGGTCGAGGATTAATTTTATTTAAATTTTGATACTATTATAATATTTTCGTAAATTATGATTTGTTATAAATTAAACTGAAATATAGGTAAAATAAATAGTGTAACCGAATTGAGAAATGTAAAATTTGATACAAAATTTTAAAATTGAGTATTTGTATAAAATCATGATTATCGCCCAAAAACTCTGGGGTCGAGGATTAATCATATTTAACTTATAATTTGTTTAAAATATATTTGGTTAATTATGATTTATAATAAATTAAACTGAAAAATAGGAATAAAATAATAGTGTAATCGAATTTAGGGATGTTATATTTGATCCAAATAAGTATTATTGCCGATTTGTATAAAAATCATGATTATTGCCCAAAAACTCTGGGGTCGAGGATTAATAGTATTTAAATTTTCATACTATTATAATATTTTCGTAAATTATGATTTGTAATAAATTAAACTGAAATATAGGTAAAATAAATAGTGTAACCGAATTGAGAAATGTAAAATTTGATACAAAATTTTAAAATTGAGGATTTGTATAAAATCATGATTATCGCCCAAAAACTCTGGGGTCGAGGATTAATAATATTTAAATTTTCATACTATTATAATATTTTCGTAAATTGTGATTTATTATAAATTAAACTGAAAAATAGGAATAAAATAATAGTGTAATCGATTTTAGGGATGTTATATTTGATCCAATATTGTATAATTGCCGATTTGTATAAAAATCATGATTATCGCCCAAAAACTCTGGGGTCGAGGATTAATCATATTTAACTTATTATTTGCATATAATATATTTGGTTAATTGTGATTTATAATAAATTAAACTGAAAAATAGGAATAAAATAATAGTGTAATCGAATTTAGGGATGTTATATTTGATCCAAAATTGTATAATTGCCGATTTGTATAAAAATCATGATTATCGCCCAAAAACTCTGGGGTCGAGGATTAATCATATTTAACTTATTATTTGCTTATAATATATTTGGTTAATTGTGATTTATAATAAATTAAACTGAAAAATAGGAATAAAATAATAGTGTTATCGAATTTAAGGATGTTATATTTGATCCAAAATTGTATAATTGCCGATTTGTATAAAAATCATGATTATCGCCCAAAAACTCTGGGGTCGAGGATTAATAATATTTAAATTTTCATTCTATTATTATATTATCGTAAATTGTGATTTATTATAAATTTAACTGAAAAATAGGAAAAAAATAATAGTGTTATCGAATTTAGGGATGTTATATTTGATCCAAAATAGTATAATTGCCGATTTGTATAAAAATCATGATTATCGCCCAAATACTCTGGGGTCGAGGATTAATAATATTTAAATTTTCATACTATTATAATATTATCGTAAATTGTGATTTATTATAAATTTAACTGAAAAATAGGAATAAAATAATAGTGTTATCGAATTTAAGGATGTTATATTTGATCCAAAATTGTATAATTGCCGATTTGTATAAAAATCATGATTATCGCCCAAAAACTCTGGGGTCGAGGATTAATCATATTTAACTTATTATTTGCTTATAATATATTTGGTTAATTGTGATTTATAATAAATTAAACTGAAAAATAGGAATAAAATAATAGTGTTATCGAATTTAGGGATGTTATATTTGATCCAGAATTGTATAATTGCTGATTTGTATAAAAATCTTGATTATCGCCCAAAAACTCTGGGGTCGAGGATTAATAGTATTTAAATTTTCATACTATTATAATATTTTCGTAAATTATGATTTGTAATAAATTAAACTGAAATATAGGTAAAATAAATAGTGTAACCGAATTGAGAAATGTAAAATTTGATACAAAATTTTAAAATTGAGGATTTGTATAAAATCATGATTATCGCCCAAAAACTCTGGGGTCGAGGATTAATAATATTTAAATTTTCATACTATTATAATATTTTCGTAAATTGTGATTTATTATAAATTAAACTGAAAAATAGGAATAAAATAATAGTGTAATCGATTTTAGGGATGTTATATTTGATCCAATATTGTATAATTGCCGATTTGTATAAAAATCATGATTATCGCCCAAAAACTCTGGGGTCGAGGATTAATCATATTTAACTTATTATTTGCATATAATATATTTGGTTAATTGTGATTTATAATAAATTAAACTGAAAAATAGGAATAAAATAATAGTGTAATCGAATTTAGGGATGTTATATTTGATCCAAAATTGTATAATTGCCGATTTGTATAAAAATCATGATTATCGCCCAAAAACTCTGGGGTCGAGGATTAATCATATTTAACTTATTATTTGCTTATAATATATTTGGTTAATTGTGATTTATAATAAATTAAACTGAAAAATAGGAATAAAATAATAGTGTTATCGAATTTAAGGATGTTATATTTGATCCAAAATTGTATAATTGCCGATTTGTATAAAAATCATGATTATCGCCCAAAAACTCTGGGGTCGAGGATTAATAATATTTAAATTTTCATTCTATTATTATATTATCGTAAATTGTGATTTATTATAAATTAAACTGAAAAATAGGAATAAAATAATAGTGTAATCGAATTTAGGGATGTTATATTTGATCCAAAATTGTATAATTGCTGATTTGTATAAAAATCTTGATTATCGCCCAAAAACTCTGGGGTCGAGGATTAATTTTATTTAAATTTTGATACTATTATAATATTTTCGTAAATTATGATTTGTAATAAATTAAACTGAAATATAGGTAAAATAAATAGTAAAACCGAATTGAGAAATGTAAAATTTGATACAAAATTTAAAATTGAGGATTTGTATAAAAATCATGATTATCGCCCAAAAACTCTGGGGTCGAGGATTAATAATATTTAAATTTTCATACTATTATAATATTTTCGTAAATTGTGATTTATTATAAATTAAACTGAAAAATAGGAATAAAATAATAGTGTAATCGAATTTAGGGATGTTATATTTGATCCAAAATTGTATAATTGCCGATTTGTATAAAAATCATGATTATCGCACAAAAACTCTGGGGTCGAGGATTAATCATATTTAACTTATTATTTGCTTATAATATATTTGGTTAATTGTGATTTATAATAAATTAAACTGAAAATAGGAATAAAATAATAGTGTAATCGAATTTAGGGAAGTTATATTTGACCCAAAATTGTATAATTGCCGATTTGTATAAAAATCATGATTATTGCCCAAAAACTCTGGGGTCGAGGATTAATAATATTTAAATTTTCATTCTATTATAATATTATCGTAAATTGTGATTTATTATAAATTTAACTGAAAAATAGGAATAAAATAATAGTGTTATCGAATTTAGGGATGTTATATTTGATCCAAAATAGTATAATTGCCGATTTGTATAAAAATCATGATTATCGCCCAAATACTCTGGGGTCGAGGATTAATAATATTTAAATTTTCATACTATTATAATATTATCGTAAATTGTGATTTATTATAAATTTAACTGAAAAATAGGAATAAAATAATAGTGTTATCGAATTTAGGGATGTTATATTTGATCCAAAATTGTATAATTGCCGATTTGTATAAAAATCATGATTATCGCCCAAAAACTCTGGGGTCGAGGATTAATCATATTTAACTTATTATTTGCTTATAATATATTTGGTTAATTGTGATTTATAATAAATTAAACTGAAAAATAGGAATAAAATAATAGTGTTATCGAATTTAAGGATGTTATATTTGATCCAAAATTGTATAATTGCCGATTTGTATAAAAATCATGATTATCGCCCAAAAACTCTGGGGTCGAGGATTAATCATATTTAACTTATTATTTGCTTATAATATATTTGGTTAATTGTGATTTATAATAAATTAAACTGAAAAATAGGAATAAAATAATAGTGTTATCGAATTTAGGGATGTTATATTTGATCCAGAATTGTATAATTGCTGATTTGTATAAAAATCTTGATTATCGCCCAAAAACTCTGGGGTCGAGGATTAATTTTATTTAAATTTTGATACTATTATAATATTTTCGTAAATTATGATTTGTAATAAATTAAACTGAAATATAGGTAAAATAAATAGTGTAACCGAATTGAGAAATGTAAAATTTGATACAAAATTTAAAATTGAGGATTTGTATAAAAATCATGATTATCGCCCAAAAACTCTGGGGTCGAGGATTAATAATATTTAAATTTTCATACTATTATAATATTTTCGTAAATTGTGATTTATTATAAATTAAACTGAAAAATAGGAATAAAATAATAGTGTAATCGAATTTAGGGATGTTATATTTGATCCAAAATTGTATAATTGCCGATTTGTATAAAAATCATGATTATCGCACAAAAACTCTGGGGTCGAGGATTAATCATATTTAACTTATTATTTGCTTATAATATATTTGGTTAATTGTGATTTATAATAAATTAAACTGAAAATAGGAATAAAATAATAGTGTAATCGAATTTAGGGAAGTTATATTTGACCCAAAATTGTATAATTGCCGATTTGTATAAAAATCATGATTATTGCCCAAAAACTCTGGGGTCGAGGATTAATAATATTTAAATTTTCATTCTATTATAATATTATCGTAAATTGTGATTTATTATAAATTTAACTGAAAAATAGGAATAAAATAATAGTGTTATCGAATTTAGGGATGTTATATTTGATCCAAAATAGTATAATTGCCGATTTGTATAAAAATCATGATTATCGCCCAAATACTCTGGGGTCGAGGATTAATAATATTTAAATTTTCATACTATTATAATATTATCGTAAATTGTGATTTATTATAAATTTAACTGAAAAATAGGAATAAAATAATAGTGTTATCGAATTTAGGGATGTTATATTTGATCCAAAATTGTATAATTGCCGATTTGTATAAAAATCATGATTATCGCCCAAAAACTCTGGGGTCGAGGATTAATCATATTTAACTTATTATTTGCTTATAATATATTTGTATTGTGATTTATAATAAATTAAACTGAAAAATAGGAATAAAATAATAGTGTTATCGAATTTAAGGATGTTATATTTGATCCAAAATTGTATAATTGCCGATTTGTATAAAAATCATGATTATCGCCCAAAAACTCTGGGGTCGAGGATTAATTTTATTTAAATTTTCATACTATTATAATATTTCGTAAATTATGATTTGTAATAAATTAAACTGAAATATAGGTAAAATAAATAGTGTAACCGAATTGAGAAATGTAAAATTTGATACAAAATTTTAAAATTGAGGATTTGTATAAAAATCATGATTATCGCCCAAAAACTCTGGGGTCGAGGATTAATCATATTTAACTTATTATTTGCTTATAATATATTTGGTTAATTGTGATTTATAATAAATTAAACTGAAAAATAGGAATAAAATAATAGTGTAATCGAATTTAGGGAAGTTATATTTGACCCAAAATTGTATAATTGCCGATTTGTATAAAAATCATGATTATTGCCCAAAAACTCTGGGGTCGAGGATTAATAATATTTAAATCTTCATTCTATTATAATATTATCGTAAATTGTGATTTATTATAAATTTAACTGAAAAATAGGAATAAAATAATAGTGTTATCGAATTTAGGGATGTTATATTTGATCCAAAATAGTATAATTGCCGATTTGTATAAAAATCATGATTATCGCCCAAATACTCTGGGGTCGAGGATTAATAATATTTAAATTTTCATACTATTATAATATTATCGTAAATTGTGATTTATTATAAATTTAACTGAAAAATAGGAATAAAATAATAGTGTTATCGAATTTAGGGATGTTATATTTGATCCAAAATTTTATAATTGCCGATTTGTATAAAAATCATGATTATCGCCCAAAAACTCTGGGGTCGAGGATTAATAATATTTAAATTTTCATACTATTATAATATTATCGTAAATTGTGATTTATTATAAATTTAACTGAAAAATAGGAATAAAATAATAGTGTTATCGAATTTAGGGATGTTATATTTGATCCAGAATTGTATAATTGCTGATAAGTATAAAAATCTTGATTATCGCCCAAAAACTCTGGGGTCGAGGATTAATTTCTATTTAAATTTTGATACTATTATAATATTTTCGTAAATTATGATTTGTAATAAATTAAACTGAAATATAGGTAAAATAAATAGTGTAACCGAATTGAGAAATGTAAAATTTGATACAAAATTTTAAAATTGAGGATTTGTATAAAAATCATGATTATCGCCCAAAAACTCTGGGGTCGAGGATTAATCATATTTAAATTTTCATACTATTATAATATTATCGTAAATTGTGATTTATTATAAATTTAACTGAAAAATAGGAATAAAATAATAGTGTTATCGAATTTAGGGATGTTATATTTGATCCAGAATTGTATAATTGCCGATTTGTATAAAAATCATGATTATCGCCCAAAAACTCTGGGGTCGAGGATTAATCATATTTAACTTATTATTTGCTTATAATATATTTGGTTAATTGTGATTTATAATAAATTAAACTGAAAAATAGGAATTAAATAATAGTGTAATCGAATTTAGGGATGTTATATTTGATCCAAATAAGTATTATTGCTGATTTGTATAAAAATCATGATTATTGCCCAAAAACTCTGGGGTCGAGGATTAATAGTATTTAAATTTTCATACTATTATAATATTTTCGTAAATTATGATTTGTAATAAATTTAACTGAAATATAGGTAAAATAAATTGTGTAACCGAATTGAGAAATGTAAAATTTGATACAAAATTTTAAAATTGAGTATTTGTATAAAATCATGATTATCGCCCAAAAACTCTGGGGTCGAGGATTAATAGTATTTAAATTTTCATACTATTATAATATTTTCGTAAATTATGATTTGTAATAAATTAAACTGAAATATAGGTAAAATAAATTGTGTAACCGAATTGAGAAATGTAAAATTTGATACAAAATTTTAAAATTGAGTATTTGTATAAAATCATGATTATCGCCCAAAAACTCTGAGGTCGAGGATTAATCATATTTAACTTATTATTTGCTTATAATATATTTGGTTAATTGTGATTTATAATAAATTAAACTGAAAAATAGGAATAAAATAATAGTGTTATCGAATTTAGGGATGTTATATTTGATCCAAAATTGTATAATTGCCGATTTGTATAAAAATCATGATTATCGCCCAAAAACTCTGGGTCGAGGATTAATCATATTTAACTTATTATTTGCTTATAATATATTTGGTTAATTGTGATTTATAATAAATTAAACTGAAAAATAGGAATAAAATAATAGTGTTATCGAATTTAGGGATGTTATATTTGATCCAGAATTGTATAATTGCTGATTTGTATAAAAATCTTGATTATCGCCCAAAAACTCTGGGGTCGAGGATTAATTTTATTTAAATTTTGATACTATTATAATATTTTCGTAAATTATGATTTGTAATAAATTAAACTGAAATATAGGTAAAATAAATAGTGTAACCGAATTGAGAAATGTAAAATTTGATACAAAATTTAAAATTGAGGATTTGTATAAAAATCATGATTATCGCCCAAAAACTCTGGGGTCGAGGATTAATAATATTTAAATTTTCATACTATTATAATATTTTCGTAAATTGTGATTTATTATAAATTAAACTGAAAAATAGGAATAAAATAATAGTGTAATCGAATTTAGGGATGTTATATTTGATCCAAAATTGTATAATTGCCGATTTGTATAAAAATCATGATTATCGCACAAAAACTCTGGGGTCGAGGATTAATCATATTTAACTTATTATTTGCTTATAATATATTTGGTTAATTGTGATTTATAATAAATTAAACTGAAAAATAGGAATAAAATAATAGTGTTATCGAATTTAAGGATGTTATATTTGATCCAAAATTGTATAATTGCCGATTTGTATAAAAATCATGATTATCGCCCAAAAACTCTGGGGTCGAGGATTAATTTTATTTAAATTTTGATACTATTATAATATTTTCGTAAATTATGATTTGTTATAAATTAAACTGAAATATAGGTAAAATAAATAGTGTAACCGAATTGAGAAATGAAAAATTTGATACAAAATTTTAAAATTGAGTATTTGTATAAAATCATGATTATCGCCCAAAAACTCTGGGGTCGAGGATTAATCATATTTAACTTATAATTTGTTTATAATATATTTGGTTAATTATGATTTATAATAAATTAAACTGAAAAATAGGAATAAAATAATAGTGTAATCGAATTTAGGGATGTTATATTTGATCCAAATAAGTATTATTGCTGATTTGTATAAAAATCATGATTATTGCCCAAAAACTCTGGGGTCGAGGATTAATAGTATTTAAATTTTCAAACTATTATAATATTTTCGTAAATTATGATTTGTAATAAATTAAACTGAAATATAGGTAAAATAAATAGTGTAACCGAATTGAGAAATGTAAAATTTGATACAAAATTTTAAAATTGAGGATTTGTATAAAAATCATGATTATCGCCCAAAAACTCTGGGGTCGAGGATTAATCATATTTAACTTATTATTTGCTTATAATATATTTGGTTAATTGTGATTTATAATAAATTAAACTGAAAAATAGGAATAAAATAATAGTGTTATCGAATTTAGGGATGTTATATTTGATCCAAAATTGTATAATTGCCGATTTGTATAAAAATCATGATTATCGCCCAAAAACTCTGGGGTCGAGGATTAATCATATTTAACTTATTATTTGCTTATAATATATTTGGTTAATTGTGATTTATAATAAATTAAACTGAAAAATAGGAATAAAATAATAGTGTTATCGAATTTAGGGATGTTATATTTGATCCAGAATTGTATAATTGCTGATTTGTATAAAAATCTTGATTATCGCCCAAAAACTCTGGGGTCGAGGATTAATTTTATTTAAATTTTGATACTATTATAATATTTTCGTAAATTATGATTTGTAATAAATTAAACTGAAATATAGGTAAAATAAATAGTGTAACCGAATTGAGAAATGTAAAATTTGATACAAAATTTAAAATTGAGGATTTGTATAAAAATCATGATTATCGCCCAAAAACTCTGGGGTCGAGGATTAATAATATTTAAATTTTCATACTATTATAATATTTTCGTAAATTGTGATTTATTATAAATTAAACTGAAAAATAGGAATAAAATAATAGTGTAATCGAATTTAGGGATGTTATATTTGATCCAAAATTGTATAATTGCCGATTTGTATAAAAATCATGATTATCGCACAAAAACTCTGGGGTCGAGGATTAATCATATTTAACTTATTATTTGCTTATAATATATTTGGTTAATTGTGATTTATAATAAATTAAACTGAAAAATAGGAATAAAATAATAGTGTTATCGAATTTAAGGATGTTATATTTGATCCAAAATTGTATAATTGCCGATTTGTATAAAAATCATGATTATCGCCCAAAAACTCTGGGGTCGAGGATTAATTTTATTTAAATTTTGATACTATTATAATATTTTCGTAAATTATGATTTGTTATAAATTAAACTGAAATATAGGTAAAATAAATAGTGTAACCGAATTGAGAAATGAAAAATTTGATACAAAATTTTAAAATTGAGTATTTGTATAAAATCATGATTATCGCCCAAAAACTCTGGGGTCGAGGATTAATCATATTTAACTTATAATTTGTTTATAATATATTTGGTTAATTATGATTTATAATAAATTAAACTGAAAAATAGGAATAAAATAATAGTGTAATCGAATTTAGGGATGTTATATTTGATCCAAAATTGTATAATTGCTGATTTGTATAAAAATCTTGATTATCGCCCAAAAACTCTGGGGTCGAGGATTAATTTTATTTAAATTTTGATACTATTATAATATTTTCGTAAATTATGATTTGTAATAAATTAAACTGAAATATAGGTAAAATAAATAGTGTAACCGAATTGAGAAATGTTAAATTTGATACAAAATTTAAAATTGAGGATTTGTATAAAAATCATGATTATCGCCCAAAAACTCTGGGGTCGAGGATTAATCATATTTAACTTATTATTTGCTTATAATATATTTGGTTAATTGTGATTTATAATAAATTAAACTGAAAAATAGGAATAAAATAATAGTGTAATCGAATTTAGGGATGTTATATTTGATCCAAAATTGTATAATTGCCGATTTGTATAAAAATCATGATTATCGCACAAAAACTCTGGGGTCGAGGATTAATCATATTTAACTTATTATTTGCTTATAATATATTTGGTTAATTGTGATTTATAATAAATTAAACTGAAAAATAGGAATAAAATAATAGTGTTATCGAATTTAAGGATGTTATATTTGATCCAAAATTGTATAATTGCCGATTTGTATAAAAATCATGATTATCGCCCAAAAACTCTGGGGTCGAGGATTAATTTTATTTAAATTTTGATACTATTATAATATTTTCGTAAATTATGATTTGTAATAAATTAAACTGAAAAATAGGAATAAAATAATAGTGTAACCGAATTGAGAAATGTAAAATTTGATACAAAATTTAAAATTGAGGATTTGTATAAAAATCATGATTATCGCCCAAAAACTCTGGGGTCGAGGATTAATCATATTTAACTTATTATTTGCTTATAATATATTTGGTTAATTGTGATTTATAATAAATTAAACTGAAAAATAGGAATAAAATAAATAGTGTAACCGAATTGAGAAATGTAAAATTTGATACAAAATTTAAAATTGAGGATTTGTATAAAAATCATGATTATCGCCCAAAAACTCTGGGGTCGAGGATTAATAATATTTAAATTTTCATACTATTATAATATTTTCGTAAATTGTGATTTATTATAAATTAAACTGAAAAATAGGAATAAAATAATAGTGTAATCGAATTTAGGGATGTTATATTTGATCCAAAATTGTATAATTGCCGATTTGTATAAAAATCATGATTATCGCACAAAAACTCTGGGGTCGAGGATTAATCATATTTAACTTATTATTTGCTTATAATATATTTGGTTAATTGTGATTTATAATAAATTAAACTGAAAATAGGAATAAAATAATAGTGTAATCGAATTTAGGGATGTTATATTTGATCCAAAATTGTATAATTGCCGATTTGTATAAAAATCATGATTATCGCCCAAAAACTCTGGGGTCGAGGATTAATTTTATTTAAATTTTGATACTATTATAATATTTTCGTAAATTATGATTTGTTATAAATTAAACTGAAATATAGGTAAAATAAATAGTGTAACCGAATTGAGAAATGTAAAATTTGATACAAAATTTTAAAATTGAGTATTTGTATAAAATCATGATTATCGCCCAAAAACTCTGGGGTCGAGGATTAATCATATTTAACTTATAATTTGTTTAAAATATATTTGGTTAATTATGATTTATAATAAATTAAACTGAAAAATAGGAATAAAATAATAGTGTAATCGAATTTAGGGATGTTATATTTGATCCAAATAAGTATTATTGCCGATTTGTATAAAAATCATGATTATTGCCTAAAAACTCTGGGGTCGAGGATTAATAGTATTTAAATTTTCATACTATTATAATATTTTCGTAAATTATGATTTGTAATAAATTAAACTGAAATATAGGTAAAATAAATAGTGTAACCGAATTGAGAAATGTAAAATTTGATACAAAATTTTAAAATTGAGGATTTGTATAAAATCATGATTATCGCCCAAAAACTCTGGGGTCGAGGATTAATAATATTTAAATTTTCATACTATTATAATATTTTCGTAAATTGTGATTTATTATAAATTAAACTGAAAAATAGGAATAAAATAATAGTGTAATCGATTTTAGGGATGTTATATTTGATCCAATATTGTATAATTGCCGATTTGTATAAAAATCATGATTATCGCCCAAAAACTCTGGGGTCGAGGATTAATCATATTTAACTTATTATTTGCTTATAATATATTTGGTTAATTGTGATTTATAATAAATTAAACTGAAAAATAGGAATAAAATAATAGTGTAATCGAATTTAGGGATGTTATATTTGATCCAGAATTGTATAATTGCCGATTTGTATAAAAATCATGATTATCGCCCAAAAACTCTGGGGTCGAGGATTAATCATATTTAACTTATTATTTGCTTATAATATATTTGGTTAATTGTGATTTATAATAAATTAAACTGAAAAATAGGAATAAAATAATAGTGTTATCGAATTTAGGGATGTTATATTTGATCCAAAATTGTATAATTGCCGATTTGTATAAAAATCATGATTATCGCCCAAAAACTCTGGGGTCGAGGATTAATAATATTTAAATTTTCATACTATTATAATATTTTCGTAAATTGTGATTTATTATAAATTTAACTGAAAAATAGGAATAAAATAATAGTGTAATCGAATTTAGGGATGTTATATTTGACCCAAAATTGTATAATTGCCGATTTGTATAAAAATCATGATTATTGCCCAAAAACTCTGGGGTCGAGGATTAATAATATTTAAATTTTCATACTATTATAAAATTATCGTAAATTGTGATTTATAATAAATTAAACTGAAAAATAGGAATAAAATAATAGTGTTATCGAATTTAGGGATGTTATATTTGATCCAGAATTGTATAATTGCTGATTTGTATAAAAATCTTGATTATCGCCCAAAAACTCTGGCGTCGAGGATTAATTTTATTTAAATTTTGATACTATTATAATATTTTCGTAAATTATGATTTGTAATAAATTAAACTGAAATATAGGTAAAATAAATAGTGTAACCGAATTGAGAAATGTAAAATTTGATACAAAATTTAAAATTGAGGATTTGTATAAAAATCATGATTATCGCCCAAAAACTCTGGGGTCGAGGATTAATAATATTTAAATTTTCATACTATTATAATATTTTCGTAAATTGTGATTTATTATAAATTAAACTGAAAAATAGGAATAAAATAATAGTGTAATCGATTTTAGGGATGTTATATTTGATCCAATATTGTATAATTGCCGATTTGTATAAAAATCATGATTATCGCCCAAAAACTCTGGGGTCGAGGATTAATCATATTTAACTTATTATTTGCTTATAATATATTTGGTTAATTGTGATTTATAATAAATTAAACTGAAAAATAGGAATAAAATAATAGTGTTATCGAATTTAGGGATGTTATATTTGATCCAGAATTGTATAATTGCCGATTTGTATAAAAATCATGATTATCGCCCAAAAACTCTGGGGTCGAGGATTAATCATATTTAACTTATTATTTGCTTATAATATATTTGGTTAATTGTGATTTATAATAAATTAAACTGAAAAATAGGAATAAAATAATAGTGTTATCGAATTTAAGGATGTTATATTTGATCCAAAATTGTATAATTGCCGATTTGTATAAAAATCATGATTATCGCCCAAAAACTCTGGGGTCGAGGATTAATAATATTTAAATTTTCATACTATTATAATATTTTCGTAAATTGTGATTTATTATAAATTTAACTGAAAAATAGGAATAAAATAATAGTGTAATCGAATTTAGGGATGTTATATTTGACCCAAAATTGTATAATTGCCGATTTGTATAAAAATCATGATTATTGCCCAAAAACTCTGGGGTCGAGGATTAATAATATTTAAATTTTCATACTATTATAAAATTATCGTAAATTGTGATTTATAATAAATTAAACTGAAAAATAGGAATAAAATAATAGTGTTATCGAATTTAGGGATGTTATATTTGATCCAGAATTGTATAATTGCTGATTTGTATAAAAATCTTGATTATCGCCCAAAAACTCTGGGGTCGAGGATTAATTTTATTTAAATTTTGATACTATTATAATATTTTCGTAAATTATGATTTGTAATAAATTAAACTGAAATATAGGTAAAATAAATAGTGTAACCGAATTGAGAAATGTAAAATTTGATACAAAATTTAAAATTGAGGATTTGTATAAAAATCATGATTATCGCCCAAAAACTCTGGGGTCGAGGATTAATAATATTTAAATTTTCATACTATTATAATATTTTCGTAAATTGTGATTTATTATAAATTAAACTGAAAAATAGGAATAAAATAATAGTGTAATCGAATTTAGGGATGTTATATTTGATCCAAAATTGTATAATTGCCGATTTGTATAAAAATCATGATTATCGCACAAAAACTCTGGGGTCGAGGATTAATCATATTTAACTTATTATTTGCTTATAATATATTTGGTTAATTGTGATTTATAATAAATTAAACTGAAAAATAGGAATAAAATAATAGTGTTATCGAATTTGAGGATGTTATATTTGATCCAAAATTGTATAATTGCCGATTTGTATAAAAATCATGATTATCGCCCAAAAACTCTGGGGTCGAGGATTAATTTTATTTAAATTTTGATACTATTATAATATTTTCGTAAATTATGATTTGTTATAAATTAAACTGAAATATAGGTAAAATAAATAGTGTAACCGAATTGAGAAATGTAAAATTTGATACAAAATTTTAAAATTGAGTATTTGTATAAAATCATGATTATCGCCCAAAAACTCTGGGGTCGAGGATTAATCATATTTAACTTATAATTTGTTTATAATATATTTGGTTAATTATGATTTATAATAAATTAAACTGAAAAATAGGAATAAAATAATAGTGTAATCGAATTTAGGGATGTTATATTTGATCCAAATAAGTATTATTGCCGATTTGTATAAAAATCATGATTATTGCCCAAAAACTCTGGGGTCGAGGATTAATTTTATTTAAATTTTGATACTATTATAATATTTTCGTAAATTATGATTTGTTATAAATTAAACTGAAATATAGGTAAAATAAATAGTGTAACCGAATTGAGAAATGTAAAATTTGATACAAAATTTTAAAATTGAGTATTTGTATAAAATCATGATTATCGCCCAAAAACTTTGGGGTCGAGGATTAATCATATTTAACTTATAATTTGTTTATAATATATTTGGTTAATTATGATTTATAATAAATTAAACTGAAAAATAGGAATAAAATAATAGTGTAATCGAATTTAGGGATGTTATATTTGATCCAAATAAGTATTATTGCCGATTTGTATAAAAATCATGATTATTGCCCAAAAACTCTGGGGTCGAGGATTAATAGTATTTAAATTTTCATACTATTATAATATTTTAGTAAATTATGATTTATAATAAATTAAACTGAAATATAGGTAAAATAAATTGTGTAACCGAATTGAGAAATGTAAAATTTGATACAAAATTTTAAAATTGAGTATTTGTATAAAATCATGATTATCGCCCAAAAACTCTGGGGTCGAGGATTAATCATATTTAACTTATAATTTGTTAATAATATATTTGGTTAATTATGATTTATAATAAATTAAACTGAAAAATAGGAATAAAATAATAGTGTAATCGAATTTAGGGATGTTATATTTGATCCAAATAAGTATTATTGCCGATTTGTATAAAAATCATGATTATTGCCCAAAAACTCTGGGGTCGAGGATTAATAATATTTAAATTTTCATACTATTATAATATTTTCGTAAATTGTGATTTATTATAAATTAAACTGAAAAATAGGAATAAAATAATAGTGTAATCGAATTTAGGGATGTTATATTTGATCCAAAATTGTATAATTGCCGATTTGTATAAAAATCATGATTATCGCACAAAAACTCTGGGGTCGAGGATTAATCATATTTAACTTATTATTTGCTTATAATATATTTGGTTAATTGTGATTTATAATAAATTAAACTGAAAAATAGGAATAAAATAATAGTGTTATCGAATTTAAGGATGTTATATTTGATCCATAATTGTATAATTGCCGATTTGTATAAAAATCATGATTATCGCCCAAAAACTCTGGGGTCGAGGATTAATTTTATTTAAATTTTGATACTATTATAATATTTTCGTAAATTATGATTTGTTATAAATTAAACTGAAATATAGGTAAAATAAATAGTGTAACCGAATTGAGAAATGTAAAATTTGATACAAAATTTTAAAATTGAGTATTTGTATAAAATCATGATTATCGCCCAAAAACTCTGGGGTCGAGGATTAATCATATTTAACTTATAATTTGTTTATAATATATTTGGTTAATTATGATTTATAATAAATTAAACTGAAAAATAGGAATAAAATAATAGTGTAATCGAATTTAGGGATGTTATATTTGATCCAAATAAGTATTATTGCCGATTTGTATAAAAATCATGATTATTGCCCAAATACTCTGGGGTCGAGGATTATTCATATTTAACTTATAATTTGTTAATAATATATTTGGTTAATTATGATTTATAATAAATTTAACTGAAAAATAGGAATAAAATAATAGTGTTATCGAATTTAGGGATGTTATATTTGATCCAAAATAGTATAATTGCCGATTTGTATAAAAATCATGATTATCGCCCAAATACTCTGGGGTCGAGGATTAATAATATTTAAATTTTCATACTATTATAATATTATCGTAAATTGTGATTTATTATAAATTTAACTGAAAAATAGGAATAAAATAATAGTGTTATCGAATTTAGGGATGTTATATTTGATCCAGAATTGTATAATTGCTGATTTGTATAAAAATCTTGATTATCGCCCAAAAACTCTGGGGTCGAGGATTAATTTTATTTAAATTTTGATACTATTATAATATTTTCGTAAATTATGATTTGTAATAAATTAAACTGAAATATAGGTAAAATAAATAGTGTAACCGAATTGAGAAATGTTAAATTTGATACAAAATTTAAAATTGAGGATTTGTATAAAAATCATGATTATCGCCCAAAAACTCTGGGGTCGTGGATTAATCATATTTAACTTATTATTTGCTTATAATATATTTGGTTAATTGTGATTTATAATAAATTAAACTGAAAAATAGGAATAAAATAATAGTGTTATCGAATTTAAGGATGTTATATTTGATCCAAAATTGTATAATTGCCGATTTGTATAAAAATCATGATTATCGCCCAAAAACTCTGGGGTCGAGGATTAATTTTATTTAAATTTTGATACTATTATAATATTTTCGTAAATTATGATTTGTAATAAATTAAACTGAAATATAGGTAAAATAAATAGTGTAACCGAATTGAGAAATGTAAAATTTGATACAAAATTTAAAATTGAGGATTTGTATAAAAATCATGATTATCGCCCAAAAACTCTGGGGTCGAGGATTAATAATATTTAAATTTTCATACTATTATAATATTTTCGTAAATTGTGATTTATTATAAATTAAACTGAAAAATAGGAATAAAATAATAGTGTAATCGAATTTAGGGATGTTATATTTGATCCAAAATTGTATAATTGCCGATTTGTATAAAAATCATGATTATCGCACAAAAACTCTGGGGTCGAGGATTAATCATATTTAACTTATTATTTGCTTATAATATATTTGGTTAATTGTGATTTATAATAAATTAAACTGAAAATAGGAATAAAATAATAGTGTAATCGAATTTAGGGAAGTTATATTTGACCCAAAATTGTATAATTGCCGATTTGTATAAAAATCATGATTATTGCCCAAAAACTCTGGGGTCGAGGATAAATAATATTTAAATTTTCATTCTATTATAATATTATCGTAAATTGTGATTTATTATAAATTTAACTGAAAAATAGGAATAAAATAATAGTGTTATCGAATTTAGGGATGTTATATTTGATCCAAAATAGTATAATTGCCGATTTGTATAAAAATCATGATTATCGCCCAAATACTCTGGGGTCGAGGATTAATAATATTTAAATTTTCATACTATTATAATATTATCGTAAATTGTGATTTATTATAAATTTAACTGAAAAATAGGAATAAAATAATAGTGTTATCGAATTTAGGGATGTTATATTTGATCCAAAATTGTATAATTGCCGATTTGTATAAAAATCATGATTATCGCCCAAAAACTCTGGGGTCGAGGATTAATCATATTTAACTTATTATTTGCTTATAATATATTTGGTTAATTGTGATTTATAATAAATTAAACTGAAAAATAGGAATAAAATAATAGTGTTATCGAATTTAAGGATGTTATATTTGATCCAAAATTGTATAATTGCCGATTTGTATAAAAATCATGATTATCGCCCAAAAACTCTGGGGTCGAGGATTAATTTTATTTAAATTTTGATACTATTATAATATTTTCGTAAATTATGATTTGTTATAAATTAAACTGAAATATAGGTAAAATAAATAGTGTAACCGAATTGAGAAATGTAAAATTTGATACAAAATTTTAAAATTGAGTATTTGTATAAAATCATGATTATCGCCCAAAAACTCTGGGGTCGAGGATTAATCATATTTAACTTATAATTTGTTTAAAATATATTTGGTTAATTATGATTTATAATAAATTAAACTGAAAAATAGGAATAAAATAATAGTGTAATCGAATTTAGGGATGTTATATTTGATCCAAATAAGTATTATTGCCGATTTGTATAAAAATCATGATTATTGCCTAAAAACTCTGGGGTCGAGGATTAATAGTATTTAAATTTTCATACTATTATAATATTTTCGTAAATTATGATTTGTAATAAATTAAACTGAAATATAGGTAAAATAAATAGTGTAACCGAATTGAGAAATGTAAAATTTGATACAAAATTTTAAAATTGAGGATTTGTATAAAATCATGATTATCGCCCAAAAACTCTGGGGTCGAGGATTAATAATATTTAAATTTTCATACTATTATAATATTTTCGTAAATTGTGATTTATTATAAATTTAACTGAAAAATAGGAATAAAATAATAGTGTAATCGAATTTAGGGATGTTATATTTGACCCAAAATTGTATAATTGCCGATTTGTATAAAAATCATGATTATTGCCTAAAAACTCTGGGGTCGAGGATTAATAATATTTAAATTTTCATACTATTATAAAATTATCGTAAATTGTGATTTATAATAAATTAAACTGAAAAATAGGAATAAAATAATAGTGTTATCGAATTTAGGGATGTTATATTTGATCCAGAATTGTATAATTGCTGATTTGTATAAAAATCTTGATTATCGCCCAAAAACTCTGGGGTCGAGGATTAATTTTATTTAAATTTTGATACTATTATAATATTTTCGTAAATTATGATTTGTAATAAATTAAACTGAAATATAGGTAAAATAAATAGTGTAACCGAATTGAGAAATGTAAAATTTGATACAAAATTTAAAATTGAGG
>JASXSY010003159.1:0-17166 GCA_034509805.1 Sipha maydis | reverse complement strand
CATGAGTGCTAACACACTGTAAGGAATGAAAGGAAACATTACTACACCCATGACTCTCCCTGTTGGCCAAAGCTACGGGTAGACAAAAAAAAAATATGCACATATTTATTTACATGTGACTTAACGCAAATTCATAAAATAAATATTATAATAATACTTTTAATTATATGTATATTCATAAATGAGGTAATTTGTAATAAAAGTATACATCAAGCTTACAGTCATTTCTCTATAAGATTGTATAAGTTAAAAGTTAACATTTTTATATACTCACAAAAAATTAATATATTATTCAAACATATTTTTATTTTTTAAAAAGAAAATATTAAAAAATGGTCTTATATCTTTATAAATTGTTTTCTTCCAATCGTATATCATTACAGTATCATCATTTTTTGTAATTCTTCAGTGTAATAGATTTAAAGTTTCCAATCGTTCTCTAAATTTCAGGTGAATTGTATATAAAACTGATGATGTAAATACGTCAATTATAACTGGACTTTAAAAAATTTAAGCTATATATATATCTTACGGTCCAGATGGAAAAATCAGTCATTGTAATACAATGCCCAGACAACGTATATAATGTGTAAAATAATTTGGAAAAGTAAACAATACATATTTAATTCCTATATAGACTATTCAATGTAATACAATGCTAAAACTGGTGTGGCAATGTGAATAATTGAGGTATTTTAGAGGGTTATTTTTTATAATTTATTTTAGGCACTGTTTCCTATGGGTTACAATAACTTTTATCAGTAGTGTCATTAGTAGATAATCAATAAATAAAGCTATGATCGCTGAATTTGTGGTCAAAAATGTGAAACAAGGAGATGCAAATGTAAAGCTTTTGGAATTGTATACAACTCTAAATGCCATAATGGTAATACTTAAAATAATAAATAATATAAATACAATATTCTCCTTTTTTGTTAAAAATAAAATTATGTAAGATAATATTATATGTATTTTGTTCACTTGGCACTTTCAGTGCCGGCTATTACATACAATGTCTGGTTTAAGTGAATAATCATCTACATGGCTTGAATAACTCGGACATTGTAAACTTTGTCCGGTCAGTATTTAACAGATAATGACCATAACATATATATTTCTAATATATTTCTAAATAACATAAGTAAATATCCATGAACGCATTAAAAAAAACGATTTAAGGACAGAATCGGTTTACGTAGGTACTATACGATTGAATATTAAACATGCGTGATAAAAACCATTCGCGAAAATATTATTTATCGTAACAGATTTCAAATAGAAACTTAGAACATAATAAAAATAATTCTGAATTAAAATAAAAAATCGTTAAGCAACAATTAACTTATTTTTATTTCCGAGTAAATTTGAGGTAAATATATTTACTTATAAACTATAAATTAGTTTAAATTTTCTTAACATTTTTTAGGAAATCTACTGAGTAAAGTATTATTTTGTGCAGTGTTAAACTTCCGATCTGTTGAAATACTGCTGTTAATAATTTGGTGTATTTTTAGTATTCAACAAACCTGGAATATAAAAGAGAAAAAATTGATCATTAAAATGTATTATACACGTGTAATAAAAATATGATTACCAATACATATTTTACTTTACTCGGAAATCTGAGCAGTATCGATTTCAAATGTTTATAATTTAGTACTTATTTACAGTACTTACATAAATCAAAGCGGATTTAATAGAAAAGTCGAGTGAATTTAAATGTTAAAAACGAGTCATAGCAGGTTGTCACATTGGTAACGCGCGCAACATATGGGAAATTGGAGAGTTAATTATAAAAACGTATCAACTTTAATTGGATAAAAACAGGAAATATAACACCAGGTTCCAAAATTACTAATTATCCAGCGAGTACTAATATTTTTCAATGTATGTAAAATATTTACATCCATCGTGTGATCAAATTTAATTTTTTTATCTATTTATTTAATTATTTATTTTTTTTTGAAAAGATGAACGGAAATTGAAACATTACATCCAAATTACATGGATGTATAACTAAATAATATTTTGTACTGCATATATTGGTATTAAATATTTTTATTTGCATGAAACTATTATGTCTTGTAATAATTTGAAATGTTCAAACTTCAAACAATTTTTAAATTAGATGAATATTGAAATAAAACGACGATACATACAACTATCTGGAAAATACACAATAGTACCATTATAATATTTACAAATCCACGAACATTCACTATAATTATTATTTACCTTAAATGTGTATATTATCATAGCTTGTTATAAATTAAATATTATTAAGCTCTATGTTTACAATATATATAGAGCTCATGGCACACTCAGCTGTGCTATTAAGTATGCGATATATATTGCGCATTGATTGGTATTCCAATAAGCGTTGAGGGAAATGCAAATAGGTATTCAATTTCAAAACACGTATCTGTCCAAATATAACTAAATGTATCGAAGTTACGCACATTACTCGATTTCAAAGATTTTTTTTTAAATAATTATTTTTAAAACTTAAGTAATTGCGACGGGTTACGAGTTACATTTAAGAAATCACAAATGAATACATTTTAATAATTACTTCGTGAAATCTATTATAAACATTACGCAAAATGAATAAAATATTTAATAACCTAAGACGAATTACACCGGGTTTCTCTATAAGATGAAATTTATTAAAAACTATGTGAATATTAATAACCATAGCAACTCGTAAACTATCCGGGTTATGGACGGATCAAAAAAATATTAGTGACTTAAGGACTAGAAATATCTAAATGTAAATCATTTTTTACGCGTGTTGTTTCAAAAATTGAAATTCACCATAAAACTAAAAAGGCAGCAATAATTATAATTTATTATTATTTCCTTAATTTGCTTAATAGATAAAATTATAGCGGCATAGTTTTTTTTTCTTGCATATTTAAAACTATGAACCAAATGAATATAGTATAATGTGGCTGTATAATAACTCTAGGATATAAAAACCAAACATACAATTATTTAGTTAAGCCTAAAACATGCTTGAAAAAAGTATGAACAGTATCAAAGCAAAAAAATAAATAAATGCATAAAAGAATTTCACTCTTGAGATGAACATTTTTTTTTTTTTTTTTATAATAATTTACACTATATTTTTGTATTAACTTCTTTGTTAACTGTAGCAGTGCATATTTTATCTAATATACTGACGAAATAAATGTTGCCTGGTACTATAAATATTGATTATAATATGTTTATGTATATTTTTTAAACATAAAGATGTTAAAATACCATATTTTATTTTGTTGTTGTATAATACCGTATAATACCGGTATTATACCTGTATTATACCGTATATAGAACCTTCCAGTACCTCAAATTATTGGAAATTTAACAGAGGTTATAAACCTACTATTAATTATGAAATACGAATCATTTAAAAAAGGAATAATTTAAAAAATGACTAGAAGATCAGAAAAAATATAATACAAGATTTGATTTAACAATTTTAATGGATATTTTTAGAATGAGTACTTTCTCTACTCATTGGGAACACATGATATGATAATAATTAATAAATGATAATAATAAATAATAATTTTATATCTAAATATTTTTAATCGTGGTAATAACTAAAAATAACGCCATAATTTTTTTTTTTTTTATACCGTCTGTATAAAATAATTTTATACAATGTGTATAATACCTTATATTATACAGTTTTATACCACTGTATAATACAAACTCACATCTCTATTTAAACATAAATTAAAATAAACCTAATACATTTTGTAAAGGTCCCATTCATATAGAATGCAATTGGGTTATTCATTAATATAAAATAAAGAAACTTAAATAAATGGCCAGATGAACGCGTTAATTTTTTTATAGAACTTGAACATGAACATGTAGGCTTCAAAAAAAAATTAACATGAACATGAACGTGAACGAGTTAAATTTATAACTGATTGTTCCGAACGTTGATTATATATACCATTACGAGCTATTAGAGTTTCTAAGATTTGAAAATTAAAACTTTACGTTTTTTTTATTTTCATAAGTTTATGATATAGTTTGTTGATGTTAATTTTATCGATTTTGATTATATACATGAATATATTTTTATTTAATTTAATTTTTTTTTTTTTGTTGTACAGAGAAAATTTCTTAAAATATTCACTAAGCTGTAGAGTTTAAGTATTACATAATTACAATTTAAATAAATAACACTTCATGACACCTCCTTTATTATTCGTATTTAAATTGGTATCCATTACAAATTGGTGTTACGTTTCCGAAAAAATTGGGTGTACCTTCATCTTAATACGGCATTTGGAAACAAAAGTATAAGTGCAACAGACCAAAACAAATTACAATAAGATCAGCATAATGAAATATTTGCGTACTTGCTGTATAAAATAATTTTAGTATATTTAGTACATTATAAAGGAACCAAAATTATTTCGCTGTTCATATTAATAAAATCTCGATAATCCAACAGATATCAAGCCAGAGGACTGTCGGATTAACGAAAACGGATTAATGAAGTTTCACAAAAAACGCATTTTAACTTTTTTAAAAACCTTAATCCAATTTATTAAAACTTATAAATAATACATATATGTATATATACTAATTTATGATGTAATGTAAATTAAATTTTTTAGTGGTACAATTTAAAAATAAAATAAATATTTCAATTTATTTTTATTTTTTGTTTCAAATAATGATTTTAAGAAAAAATGTTAAAAAAAGTACTGCTGGATTACTTAACGTACCGATTTATTATACAGTCGGATTACCGAGAGTCTACTGTACTTGGTAAAATAAAAATTAATGAAGAAATATTTGGGAGAGTGGAGAATTAGAGGACAATTTTTCAGAAAAGAATACTTCGCTCATAATCATCACAGTTGTCTAAAGTTTAAATAATTAATCCAATCAATATAAATCACCTGTTCATTATTTGATTTATGCACGTATCAACATATTCAGAGTATTATCTTTTTGGACAACTCACAGGACTTTTCTTCGTTTAGTCATTTTGTATTTTTAAACTTTTATTTCTTTTTATACTATCACATATTTTCGTTAGTAATTAAATTTATAAGAAGTGCTTTCAGTGTTCTAGATTGTTTTATCTACTTTTATTTTGACTATGCTTATTTAACGATCGTCTTCTTAGTAATGAATTTACAGCGATAGCCGTTAGTAAAATTATCTTCTTTTTTTTTTTTGTAAATTTTCTCATTTTTATCTTCTTGTAACATGCGAAACTTAGTGCTAGAATAGTTGCAACCAAGTAAATCACAGTGCAACCATTGGCATTCGATTGGCTGTTATTTTTTCTAAACAGTGGTTGATGTAAATTTTTCCGGGCAAGATTTCAAAACTAACGTTTTAACGCACTTTTCCTTCTGTGCCTATACAGCCCATATATTCAGTATATAAAAAGCCTAGAAGTGGATTTCGATAATAAAATGCGAGTACTATATGTTCAATAAAATATTTTGCACTTTCTACGCATGAAGTAAAAATATATTTGTACTCTTACTCTAAACGGATTCTCGCCCCACAACAGAAAAGGCACAAAAATAACAATCTGAATTCTAAAGAATGTATTCAGACATTCACAAAAAAACTATAGGAAAAAAGCCTACTCTACAATTAAAAACTGTTACTTAAATCATCTCACCTCTGAATGCCTCTTTCTCTTGTTTTTCTGCCTTCTCTAATTTTACTTATTGAACTTGCATATCAGAACTACTTGCGTACTTGTACATTGTACTTTTTTCAAGTATAATATAATCGTTCAAGGGTATGAACAATCATAATTTTTTTGTGATTTTTTCTGGCCATGAAGTACACATGATCAGCTATATTATATATAAATGAATGTTTGTGTGCAGATCTGTGGGAAGAAGATAGGCTAATTTAAAAAGAGTTTAATTTGGTTTTTTTTATTCATCGGATTTAAGTACGTTATGATTAGGATTATTTTAATTGATTATATCAATCCACCGTTTTATGTCAAACTTGGTAAAACTTTGATACTTTATTAGAGTTAAATCATACACTTACGTACAAACAGCACTAGGTCCGCGATCTACCTCAGGTAGATTGCCTACCTGATAATATACTGCTGCGAATCAGAATTTTTATTCCGGACAACAAAAAACTTTTGTAAATCAAGAACATCATCCACCGAATATTAAATAACGAACTGAACAAAGTTTGAGTCACATAGAGTTGGTTTATTTAACGAGCAACGAAGTGCACGGGATAGATCAGCTAGTATAAGTATACATTTATTTTGCTGACGGTGATTATTATTATTAAGTACATGCGTAAAACAATATAAATATAAATTTACATTTTATCGTTGTATATCAATAGCTGTGTATTAATAAATAAATATACCGTATGAAATAAAGTAGGTGTGTTGTTTTATAAATTACTGAACACTTCGATGGAACAAAATGTGATGCTATAAATTGCATTCTTATGGAAATAAAATAATAACTAATACATTTTTATTTTTCTTATAATTTCAACGAACAGAAATGTAGTCGTAAAAATCTGGATCAGTTGGTGAGTAAATGTAATGGAAATTTGGTTGGTGCAAAGACTTTTGTCGTTTTTTTTTTTTTATATGTTCAAAGAAAACCCTTATTATTGACTTACCGGATATATAACAAATTTTTCTGTGAACTTTTACCAATCAGACGTTAAACCCCTTCTTGAGCTATTGATCCTCTCCTTCTCTCTTTCCCATTCTTTCTTTCTACGTTCCTATTACAATTATTATCTTGTTTCTTTTGATGATCCATGTGAAAATAATGATCTGATCATCTAACAATACCAAATGGTCGACAATTTTTTTTTTTAGTAAAAAACGTACTTCTACAAGTTACTTTATTGATAAAAATACACTGAATAAATGTTTGAAATATTCAGTTATAATATTCTTTGGTTAATTTTTATTTTTACTAAGGGAAAACGAAAATCCAGTTTAACGAGTCTACTTTTGAAACTTCTGAAATGGAAAAGAAGGAAAATGCTTTTGAATTCAGGTCACTGATTACACAATATAATATATCTAATTAATTATATATATATATATATATAAATATATGAACTTGTGATGTCAAGTTCAATTCTTATAATGACTGAATTTATAATTTTTCAATTTCTACGTTCAAATTAAAAATACAAGTAGGTATTTATGCTATTTTAATCTTTTACTGATTAAGCGTTATAACTAGAATTTACAAACTATTATAAAGTTAATTCTAAATATTTATGATTCATTTACGAAATTAGCCATTTAAACACATATGTAGCGTTTTTGTTTTATGATAAAAGTCATATATATTTTCCTAAATTTAATAGATTTCATCTATTCTGTGGTTTAATCATGGTCATAAAATTGTTTTTAACCTAATTTAAGATAACTTATACGACGTGTAAACTGATTGTTCTGGTACAATATTGTTTTGATCTCACAATAAATATATAATGTATTTTAACTATAACCGTTTTATATTTCCTATTCTACATTTTGACGTATTCTTAAACCAATTAGAAACATATAAAAAATTGTGTGATACTCATTTTATATTCGTATTTATATGTATATGTTTATTATGTATTTATGTATTTTCGCAATACATAATTTAATTACAAAAACTTACTTTATGTTATATATAATAATATGTTTACTATTTATATAACCAGGGATTTTAAATAGGAATAATACTGGATTATTAGATTATAGATGTATAAAAAATACAATATGTAAAATGTGTGAATAAACAGGTATCACGTCATCATTTTGGGCATGCCAAATGGACGCGGTCAGTTTGATGCAAGAAAATTGAACACATACGATATTTCGAGGAGTGTAATTTCTACTGTATATGTATATTTTGACGAATGTCAATTCGATGCAGTTTATTATATTAATATATTGACAATAACCGATGATATTAAAAATATTGGGTGTATATTGGTAAAACAAATAAATTTTCAAACACTTAAACAATAGCTGAGTGTAGTAATGTTCAAGTTACAGTGAACATTTGGTAAATATCATTTGTTGGTATGTTGAGGTTACATCTATTAAAATTAGGATTGTAAAATGTCAGGAAATTTATTTTCTTGAAATATTTCATTTCCATGAAAAATATTTTTTTTTATTTCCATGTGAAAATTTTTAAAAGTTGGTTTATTGTATGAAATAAAGAAAATATGTAACATAGTTACATACCATATACATATATATCATAATCATATATGATATACTATATACATAATAATGCACAAACATAGACCTATAAAAAAACTAAATAACCGACTATAAGACAATATTAAAGTCAGCCATATGCCAACAGGGAAAAATTGCATGATTGATAATATAATATAATATTCTAATATTTATATTGTATATATTTGTAATATATATTATATTATTATATCATATAAATATGTATAGGTATCTTATATTATTATAATCTTATCTAACAGATAATGCAACTTGAAATATGTTTTAGTTGTCTTGTTGCGTTTGGGAACGTCGACCACGAACAAAAGTTGCATATTTTTTTTTTTAAATGATTTATTTCCTTCTTTTAGTTGTTTGTCACAAAAACATTTGTGAATTTCATGTTTTTTCCCCCATATTATTTAATAAGTAATAATATATTGTGCTGCAATATTAGAATTTATTTATAGTTTATGGCCATATAGGTAATATGCTAATTGCTAATAAGTAATAATTATAATTTATAACTTACAAATTAAGTATAGGCTTCAACTGTAACTTTGAACTCACAAGTTACAACTAGCTTGGTAAAGTCCAACTGTTCAAGTATCAATAATACGAACAAAACAATTAATTAACAAAATAATAATTAACAAAGTCATGTCGCCATAATTTGGCTCCAAAAACCATAACAAATAAGTAATAATTTAATTATTTATATTAGTAATAAAGTTATAAGTGGTAAAAATAGTTTAATAGCCAATAGGGGATTCAATTGATAATTGATAACTGATAAGTGACAACAAAAATATAATAAAATTAATACCAATATACAAATACCATATAAATATATAATTAATAATTTATAACTTATAACCATTGACCATTAACAGTATTTAGATAGGGTTTTTAATCGTAAACCTTGGTTGATAAATGATACCAAACTGATAAGTTATTCATAATCAATATTTTCTGTGTTTTATCAATATATTATTTCTAATCATCTGTAAACACGTTTAAAAGAAAAAAATATTTTTCATAATTTCATTGAAATATTTCAAGAAGAGTGAAATTTACAACCCTAATTATAATGCATGATAAACGTTTAATGATACGGATAGCATTAAATATAAGTTTGATAAAATTGGTCATTAATAACAACAAAAATTAATATAAATATATGTACAATTAAATCCATTAATTGTCTTGCACCGATTACATACAACTTTTATCGAATTTTTTTCTTACTCACCATATTATGTTTGTATCGTAAAACACGTTGAATTGACATTCGTCGAATGTCGATATGTCGAAATTATACTCGTAAAGATGTCGTATGGATAAAAATGACGTTTCAAATTAACAATACAAATTTCCAAACTTGTTCAAATAAACAATACAATTAGTTATCTTTATTTACATACAAACAGTTTGCTGTTAACAATACAAGTAAATTATAGTATTATAAAGTGTAAGGTTGCGCAGTATAGCGTTGACGTACAATTTTAATCAATAATCTAAATAATGGAAATGTGTACAATAATTTTCTCATACGATATAATTTTTTGAATTAATTAAAAACTATTTACTCCCATCAAACATTTTTGTACGAGTCATACGAGGTAAGGTTATTCTAAAATGTATTGATTTGTCATTAAATAATATATTGTTCGACCTAAGAATGCGACGAGGTTGAAGTACTCATTGGACCGGCACGGTGAAGGCATACACGCGTTTGATGTTAAAAACAAGTTTATAATATACGTTACTATTATTAGATTTTCTCAAGTGACTACACTCTAAGGTCGGTTGAACTAAAAATTACAATTGCTACGTAATTAATATATGCACGAGAAATTATTTTCAATGAATAAACTTATTTACGAAAAATAGTTCATGCATATAATATTATAAAAAATATAATTTTTCCAAAAAGTCATAGTGGAAGTATCGTAAAATATTAAAATTGTTTTAATTTGTAGATCATATAGTATATTTAACAAATCATCAAGACTCATAATGTCAAATATAATGAGCCCGCACTATTTAGATAACGACGAAGGAAAATGTATATACTACGATTGGCAGACTATATATATATATATATATATATATATATATATATATATATATATATCAGTTATAACTGAAAACGAAAAAAAAACTGCAAAGTATGCTGAGATGTATGGAATCAACACTGCTAAATGAACTAAACGTGAAAATAAATACTAAAAAGAAATGTCAGTTCTTATATGTAGTAGGAACAATAATATTAAGAATATAATACATTTAGAAGAACAAAATAACCTAGTAATAGAATTAGTAAAAGAATTTGTATACTTGGGAAGCATAATGAGTGTAGATGGCAGAAGTAAAAAAAAAATAAGAAAGCGAATATGCCAAGCTTAGATATTATTTTAAATAATAAATGTTATAACCCATTTCATTATTTATTTTTATAATTTCAATACTATATACATCCGATTCACTTGATAAACTTGACAGTTAACTTTCATATTTTGATAAGACGCATGTCAGTAAAATTTAATATCGAATAATACTGATAGATTTAACAAGACAACAACAAATTGCATAACCTTTATTTAATCTTTTATCATTGAATATAAATTTAGACACTAAACAGACAATCACAATGTTTGAGAAATAATTATGCACGAAAGTGGTAGAATCACAAATTCAAATTACTCGTTAAAGTTGGTTATTTTTTATGTTTTCAACAAAGTAACAACAATAGACAGCACTTTTTAAATTTACAATCGAAATTTTAATGATAATATTGTACACAGGTGTACTCGTATACGTAAAAATTTCAAATCGATTTTTATAAAGTATCTTAAAACCAAACTAAAATCATATGTAATTTTAGTTTTCAGATAAAAATGAGTTATGGTTTGTCCAAATAAAAATTATGAAATTTGAGTACGTTAAAAAGTTATGAAAAAAATATGTCTCATACTTATTTAGTTAGTTTCTATTACGTTCTTTACACATTATATATTTATACACGTATGGTAGTTTTTATAATATAAAAAAATATCATTTAATTCACTTATATCTGAATATATACAAATCTAAAAAATATTAAATTATGATATAATAAGTATATACTTATTTTATTTATGCTAAATAATCATCTAATTATAATAATAATAATCTTAAACGTTATTCAAAATAAAGAATCAAAGTGGTATATCTTAACTAAAATTATAATTAACATTTTCTAATTAAAATAAGGAATAAAATAATAATAATATAAAAAAATATAATTGGTAAATGCAGTATTCAGATGACCTGGACCTCGGGAAAAGTTTTCAAAAAATGAAAATTAATTTAAGCTGTATAATTAATACTCATGCGTATCCTAAACACTTTATTTAAATACCACAAGTGATTTTATCTTATAAAATTCATCTCATCTTACTATAAAGTTAAAAAATGTAATCGCGCAATTAATATTGTTGTTTCAAAAATACAATTAAATCAATTTCATTTTCAAAATAATTTAATCTGAGTTTTATTTACAAACATTTTTTTAATACTTCATATTTGTAACTTATTATATTATAAAGTATATACTTACCTACATATGAAGGATAATTAAACTATTTAAAAAAACAATTGTATAGATGTATTAAATATTCCTCTAGTCTTGTTTGTAGTTGAATTCAATCAATAAATATTTAAATAATTTGAACAGTTAATATTTGAGTTTAAATAAATGTATTATTACTTTTTATTAAGTTTTTATACGAGCACTAAGTACAAAAATATATATATTAACTTGTTGACATTATAAGTATACACTATACGTAAATAATTACTTGATAATATTGTAATAGAGTATCAATTAATATAATATGAACATAATAATTTTCAAAATAGAGTAAATTGAGTTTTCAAAACAGTGGAACAATTTAATTTTCCGTTTAAATTCTTACGTTAAATAAAAATAAAAAAATAAAAATAATAATATAACAATTTGAGTTCTTATAACCAAATTGATGAAAATTAGATTTAGGGTCGGCACTTTTATTGAAACGTTAAACATTTGTTGCTCGTCTCCAATCGCATAACATGTCAAGACAACATTAGTTTCCCAAAAAATCGAAGCGTCACAAGTTTATACTACGTTCATGAACACAGCAACGTGTCCTTGTCACACCGAAATAATACGAAACTAGAGAAAAACGAAAACTTATAATCCGGCTACTCCTATTTTACCCGTTTACTTCTTCGTTGGGATATTATGATATGTGCGTGTAGGTATCGTGTATATGAACAAGTATTCGTAGGGTAGGGATTCACTATACGCATCGTTTAAATTAAATGTCTACTCCCTTTCCCGGTACGAAAAGTCGCGTAAAATCCTGAAATATCCATCAACGTGGACATATTGAACTGTTGAGGTTCGTGTGCTGGCACACGTTTATCTCACCTGCACAAAATATTTATCGTGTAAATATGACACGATTTTTTTTCTACCTAAATCGTGCATATAAAACCTTCGATTCTCACTATCCCTCCGTACCTTTCGATCAGCCAACGGCTGCCGTCGCTATGGAAGTTTTTTTTTTTTATGTAGCCAATTTATTGTGGGTCATCATTCGCCCGGACGGAGACGATACGTCGTCGTCGGCGTATACATTATATACATACTCGTACACCGTCTACACACGCACCATACACGCACTAGCCTAAGGCGGAATCAATCTTTTACAATTTCCTTGCACCGCCAATTTTCGACGAAATCAATAGGGATTATGTGCGATACGAGCAGCGACGCGAGTCCCATCGCCAATACTATATATATATATATATGTTTGTGTGTTAGTAGATGATCGGTGGTGGACGACGGCGAGGATGTGAGTCGAAGAGAATATATAGTAGAAAGAAATAAGAAAGGAAGAAGGATATATATATATGTATATAAAGTGTGTTTGTGTGTGTATGAAAGATAGAGACAGAAAGAGATGGAAGGAGATTGATAGAGAGCTCGGCACAGAGAAGAAAATGCTGCTGGGGAGTGGCAAGTAGGAGAACGGGGTTGGAAAAATGAGCATACTGTTGGCTGTAAAAATAAGTTAAGCCTTATAAGCTTATTTTTCTCAATGCAAGAAAATGGATAAACGGATTTATATGTGAATATGGGAAAAAAAATTGTCACCAACAGCGTGGGCTAGAAAAGTTATCCGCAGACGTATAAATATAATATAATATACATACATTACGTATATTTGTATAATAGCGGTTCCGTGCTTACGCTTGTTACGGGGCCTTATATGTCGATTTCGAATGATTCACGCATAAATATGGTAATATCGGTAACGCTATGATGCAAAAAGCTTAAAACTTTTAATTTTTTATACTGCACACCAAATTTCAAGTAAAAGTTTGCATTTTGTAATATTTTTATCGGCAGTCAAACATAATCCTATACTTACATTGTGAAAATGTATTTAAATTTATCATAAAAGTAATGTAATTTTTTTTTTGTATTTAATATAAACCAATTCTTCGAAATCATTGTTTACGTTCGTCACTGACTCAAACGAATAAGATTTGAAATTTGAAATTCAACTTTCAAATTCCATAGTTGACACTAATTTTTTTGTGCCGCCCAATCCGTTATAATACATATCATTTAGTTCCTGATATGATGTACAAAGCTTCATCTACAATTTTGTTTCATGTGTACGACGTACGAACGTCCGGAGCAGTTAGATTATGTTTTATTAACGATGGGCTTTTTTAATTGTGAAGACTTACTGAATAGTAGAGAGTAAACCTGAATTCTCGTTTGTTGTTTTATGTCTTCATAATATATTATTATAATAATAAATTCCATGCTTATGTATTCATACATAATATTACGTATCAACCGAGTGCGAATAAATAATTAATTTTCTTACGTCAATTTTTTTTCTAGTCGTAAATGAAATAAAATATGTTTTTCGGCTTTTATAATAATAATATTATATTACAGTGAAACCTCTATATAGTGGACAGCCACGGGGAATTAAAAATTGTCCACTATAGAGAGTTGTCCACTATTGAGAAAACCTTTACTTAGTGGACATTTTCAAAAAATTACTAAATGTCCACTATAGGGAGACACTATAGGAAATGAGCTATATGTATACTGTATACATATGAACATATACATTGGAATATTAATTTATTATTTATTATATATATTATAATATAAATATGTATGTATATGTATATGTATGTATGTATTAAAAATATATGTATGTAGTATAAAAATGCTTATAAAAATGTTTAATGATTAAGTAAAATTAAAAAACCGGATGGGCCTCGCTCTGCTGTACAGTTAGGGGTGGAGTGCACCTCGCTTATAGGATAGGTCATTATTATAATGGATTTGTTAAATTTGAATGCAATGATAGATATCATTGTATACGAATAACGATTCTGAACGGAGTTCATATGTTAGTCTAGAATATAATACAATGTTATTTATAAATATTATATAAGAAAAACCGAAAATTTAAATTGTCTATAAATAAGTCAAAATATGTCAAAATACTTTGAAATTTTAACCATGTATAGAAAACGTCAATATAAAGATTTAATGATAATTTCAAGTTGTTGCGGTTTTTCGTTTTTGAGTTAGGGCATTTTAAAAAAACCGATATCATTTGTCAGTCTAGAACATTCTACATTATATTATATTTTACATGTAATTTTATGTCAATATTCGATGTTCAAACGCTTATAAAAAAAAATTGTGCCTATGGATTTTAATAATTTTTGAATGACATTAAGAACTACTTCTGTGGAATCTTCGATTAAATTTTCAAGTATTTTGTAGAAGCCAAATTTTTTTTATCACCGATTATAAAAATAAAATGTAAAAAAAACGAATATTTTAAATGACTATAAGTGGCTTAAAAATCAATATAATATTTTGAAAAAAATATTGCATAAAAGAAATACCAATCTTAACAGCTGGTAGAAATTTCAAAAATCTGCGACTTATACTTTTTGAATTATAACAAATATTTAAAATCGTCTGAGAATAAATCGCTATTTTATGCAATTTCGTAAATATTTAAATTTCAAACAGTCATACAATTTTTTCCTCTTAGTCCGGTAGAAATTTTTTTAAAGATTTTTGAAGAGTAGCTCATAGATAACCTAGTGTTAAAATTTTGAACCTTAAGTATGAACAAAAAAAATTTTATGAATTTTTATCTACAAAATAACTTGCAAATTATCGTGATTTTTACACATTTTATACAAATTTGAGAATTAAGGGCTTATAAAAAAAAATTGAGTTTACCGATCACCGATATTTTTTTAGTTACGATAAGTTTAACTTATTATAAACCTAGTATAAAATTTTCAAGAGTTTTCGCTCAATCAATTAAATTTTATAGATGTTTAAAAACAAAAATTTAACAAAATCGAAAATTTAAATTGTCTATAAATAAGTCAAAATATGTCAAAATACTTTGAAATCTTAACCATGTATAGAGAACGTCAATATAAAGATTTGGTGAAAATTTCAAGTTGTTGCGGTTTTTCATTTTTGAGTTAGAGCATTTTAAAAAAAACCGATATCTTTGTCAGTCTATAATATTATACAGTATATTATATTTTACATGTAATTTTTTGTCAATATTCGCTGTTCAAACGCTTATAAAAAAAAATTGTGCCTATGGATTTTAATAATTTTTGAATGACTTTAAGAACTACTTCTGTGGAATCTTCTATTAAATTTTCAAGTATTTTGTACGAGCCAAATTTTTTTTATCACCGATTATAAAAAAAAAATGTAAAAAAATCTTTGAAAATTTAATGGTGTATAGAGAACGCTAATCTAAACATTTGGTGAAAATTTCAAGTATTTACATCGATTAGTTTTTGAGTTATAGCAAAATAAAAAATTTGATTATGTCAAAAACTGGTTTTGCGTAAAAACTCCCGTTTTTTCCCAAATTTTTTTATGGTTTTTCCCGTCGCATTTAAAAAATATTGGAAATTTTTAACTTTTGACCCCCCAAAGTACCAAATAGATTGACTTTCCTTTCAGAAAAGTTGCTACATAAGGCAATCGAAGCATTTTTACTGCCCCAAAACGTGTCGACAGACACAAAAAAAAAAAAAAAAAAAAAAAAAAACACACATCATTGTAAAATCAATACATTCTTCACTCCGTTCAGAATCTAAAAATTCAGAGACCAGTCCCTTACTTGCACTGTAGTGAAACCCACCCTGGGTTGACTCACGCAGTGCACGTATACGGATAACCCGAACCAGTCGAACGGTTTATGTGGCGACCAATGGTGCAATAGTTGGGACATATTCCGGCATTGTATCGGCTGCCACAATCACACCTCGGCTCCCCTCTTTCCCATCGTCGCGCAACCGTCCGTTGTCTTCTTTTGGTTTTATTTTATTGTACGTTTTTAAACAATGTGTTTCAAATTCAAAGTAATAAACTAATTCATTATCATTTCGATAAACTTTGTTCTTTCCTTTTTATTCTTTTTGTTAATAAAACACCCACAACATACAGTTCAAATTGTAATTTTTCGAATAGGGAAACCATTAAGATATGATAAAATATGAACGAATATATAACAGATAAATATAGTGTTTTTAATATGTACGTTTTCGATATGTACATTTATTGTGTCCATTTATGAGAGGTAATTTTTAATTTGGTACCTGTTTATTGTGTCCACGTCCACTATTAGGAGTGTCCGCTACTAAGAGGTTATAACTCCTATTATGCGCATACATTTTTGCCGGGGAATTTAGAAGTGTCCACTATTGGTAAGGGTCCACTAATGAGAAGTGTCCATTAATAGAAGTTTCACTGTATTAGAAAAATAATGATTATTTTTAGAACATTACATTATTATCAATCGAAGTAATTCGGC
>JASXSY010003158.1:0-20797 GCA_034509805.1 Sipha maydis | reverse complement strand
TTTATCAACAATACTAACATTTTGTAAGTACTATAGTTGTAATTATTTGTATTTAATGTATTTTGTACATAATTTTTTTAACTTTTAAAGCAATTTTCAAACCAAAGGTAAGTTCTCAAATGTCAAACAATCGTACTAAAGATGCAAATTATTTCATTTATTAACATGCACATTCGTTCACTCAAGAAGTACCGTCCATGGCCGTGTCATAACTTAGTTTTTTTATTTTTATCCATCCATTTTACATGGCAAAGATTATTTCTCTATATTTTTTCCCATGATTGTGTACACGGTAGTCAAGGAAGTAGCCCTGAAAAGGACGGCTTTTTTCGATTTTACCTGAAGGTTTGTTGACGACTGGTTACCGGATTGATGCTGTTTGGTTTCTGATCGATATGTTAATGATATAACCTACAGAAGGAAAGGGGATCACGGGAAGGTAGGGAATCTACCTCCCATTATAAAAATATAATATAGTATAACAGAATTTGAAAAAAATGTTTTCCTATAATCTACAGAATAATACGGAATATTATCTCGTGGACTTGTTGTTGTTCATCATGGATAATATTTACGTTATAAGTACCTTACATTAATGGGTCCGGTCTAATAATAATGATAAAAAAAATTAAGATAATTTTACAATATTTTGACGACTTCGATGCAATAAAATCATTTTCCAAGCTTTTTGTTATATTTGAAATATAAATAACAACATGTGAGAAGGTATAAAGAATTAAATAATTTTATTAAATACATTAAGAAGCATTAAAAACTTTTTAAGGATTTTTATTGGAAAATTCAGATTAAACGATTTAATATTTTTGAATATTTATTGAGAAGTACTATATAAATTATGTATAAATAACAGTCAAGAAGTGATTTAGTCATTATACTTCCTAAAATTATAGGAACGAAGTATTAATTTAAATTAATATATTTTTCGATTCTTATAAAGACATGGTATATTAACAATATTAATTATTATTTTAATTATGACAATTCATTCCAACTTTTAAATTAACTACTCGTATTTCAATAATTTAAAATATAAATCACAAAGTGAAAAAGTTTGAGTTTTAATAACTAAGTAATTAATCAAATAATTTAATTAATTTTAATTAAACTCGTTAGAAACCAGTATATACATATAATGACTTAAATCATACTGAAAATGCTTTGAACAGTAGGGCTGTAGGAGTTATACGAATAGAATCGGCCCGGGTGTTAATTAACAGCAATGGTAAATAACTCAATTTTAACGATAAAATAAAAAAAATTGGTGCTATAAAAAATTTTAATTTTCTGAAATCTTTAATAATTAAAAATAAAAATGTATCTAAAAAGACCTTAATGATTGTTCTGTTTGCCTCGATTTTTGAATAATCTTTATCTGTGATAATATTCATAGTTATAAATTTAACAATGGAAATCATCGAATGACGAAATCCAAACGTTTCACCATGACATAAAATAATATAACCAAAATTATATGATCTTATAAAACTACTATAATAGCAATTTGGACCTCATGAAATCCCTGCAATTTTTAAACTCAGTCAATTACCTACATATAAGAATTTAAAATGCAATTTTTAACAAGAGTGATAAAAATAAGACTAATATTTCATAAACAATTTTCATCGTACTCAGAAATTTTATGTAATGTTTTAAATTACTTACCTATAAGACAATATGAAATTGGGAACTCGGTAATTCTGTACGCAACATTATAAAATACCATCATTATAAGTATACAAGTTTTTTTTTGACATCGCAACTTCGCATGCGAGTTGATATACAGTGCCTCAAAGATTTGCGGGACCTGATGTAAAATATTTTTTTTTATATGAAAAATTGATCTTTTCTAGATACCTATTTGTACAAAATACATAAATTGTATTATAGTAAGGTTAAACGCGGGGCCTAGTGCCCGGGTACACCTTCCTCCCCCTTTGCACCGGCCCTGTTGATATAAGATAAAAATAATATTAGATAGGAACTGTGATTTTATCACACGGTTATAATCTAAACATAGTGTCTTTACATTTTAAGACTAACGTGGCTTGCACATTATTGGCTATTTTCAGTTTTATAAATTTAAACAGGACGATTAGTAATATACTAATAGAGGTCAGAATAATATTTTCTTAAAATAGCCAATATAAGATGTTAGGATTCCCTAAAAAAGTTGAAAATATTCTTCCGATATCTTTAAAAATCATAATGAAATATACGAAAAATATGCTTTTATATCAATATATTTTATTAATTAAATTAAATGTATGTTTTTGTACAAAAAGTAATCTATAAAACTACTCAATATTTTCTCTAATATCCTTTCATCTTGAAATATTCACAAAAATGAAACAAAAAAACTTTTGCCATTAATTTACACGTATCATGATTTCTAAAAATTTCCAACCCCCCCCCTCTCCGTCTGTATAGAATCAAAAAAAAATATACAAAAGAATATAATTCTGGCATATAAGTATAACAAATACCTATTCGTTTTATTCCATTACTAATATTTTGTCGAACAATAATTTTGGTGTCAATATTTTCATGTGAATGTGTGCCTAACTTCCGCGAAAAATTATTTTCAATGTAAATCGTGCATAATTTTGCTTTAACGTTTTCTTGGTGCATTACCATCAACTTTATCGGGTTTTTAATTCTGTATAATTAAAATATTTTAGATTATTTTTTATTAAAAGCACATTTATTTTTCTTTGACCGTTTATAACTCTTATCTCATTTACTATTACTTAGTTAAGTACGTTTACTTTAAGAATATAACTTGTAATAATATAATATTTTAAACCGAACTATAATATCAGTAGTCGCACTACAAAATGTTTAGGTAAATGAATACGTCACGTAAACGTTACACTTAGGTTGGTATTATTATACTGTTTCCCAAGACTTACCAATTGTGCACCAATTTCATCTCATACGGACTTCGGTATTTAAAATATTTTTAAAATGTGGAGTTCCGATTCCATCTATATTAAAACCGTGTGGCACGTCCGTGAATATTATTTTAAATATTTTTCTTATGTATAAATTAATTTCAATAAATATTTTTGTGTGTAAAAATTAATAAAATTTATTTTCTGGTTGAGTACAAAAATAATGTACAAAATAAACTCCCCTTTTGAAACCAGTATCGCTGACATCACTACGGTAATCCGTTTTACATCAATTTGAATTCAATAATACTATGGCTATGAGTACAGTAATTGTTAACAAGATAATGACATGAAATACGTGAACATAATAAATTACAACTGCTATCGTTATTTACGTGTTATACGAAATATTTGATTAGATTGTTCGAACAGCGCGGTATAAAACAATTACATTTTCTCGTAGATTAAGCGATTTACTGTAAAACAAAATGTCCATAATTAATAGTAATAAAATGTTTTTTTTTTTTTTTTAACAAATCGTATGAAACGAATACCAACAACTTTGTTGGTTATAAATCGGAAGCATTGTAAAAAAAAAAAACGACAAGAAAATCCGTCAACTTCCGAGTCAATGATTAATTATCGCTTTACGAAAATCGATGATTAATTCTATACATTCAAATTCGTAAATCAAAACTATAATATATACTAACAGTGGTCAGATAAAAACGTACGGGCACTAAATAATATAAATAATGTCCATTGCACAAGTCTTTTACCTAATATCTCATTATCATTAATACCCAACCACACATAATAGAGACGTAACTGTATACGTATTCTGGTTTTGTGATTTCATCATTGGATCGTGACTATTTCCATTATATCACGTAGTCGCTAAACATCGCACCACAACAACTATGTACATTCTTGCTTGTATTATCAACGAAAAACGTTTGTCTGTGCGTACATATACATATAGTTTTTATAATATACCTACCTACGTAATATAATTTATAGTATAACGCACTGTTGAAGTGTCCACATGGATTCTCCGGGTTCCAAAGCCGGATTAACACTTAACATTCCCTTTGCCTTTACGCCATTTCTTACTCAAGTATACTCATTCCTCGTAAAAAAAAAATTCTAGGTGTTAGGTTATGATTTAAAAATAAAAAGCAATCGTGTTCTTCGTAACGTGCCCCAGTTACGTTAATTCAAATTATTCAGTTTCCTTTTTTTGACAAAAAATCAACGCATTATTCAAAAATAGAATACAAATAATTTCGAGCCTGTTATTCGTTGGACGACAACACTAAAATAATTATTTTAATATCCATAGCTATCGTAATTTTAGTCTTCAGGTGTTAATTTTAAATACTTGTGATTGCTTTTGTAAACGGCAACTTATGACATTTATGTAGTAAATATAAACGTTACTGATAATCTCTCACTCTAATACTGAATATATTTTCAATTTAATATAAAATAACAATAATAAATCATTTATAGGCTTAAATGCGTACTTAAAAATAACCAATTCAAATAAATTTTCATTTTTGGAACTGGAAAACAGTAAAAAAAAATTTGTGCTTACCTATTTTAGACTTATGAAATGAATAAACATACAGTGTAAGGTTACTCCGGTGCTTTTGGCAAGCTCACAAGAAAAAACAAATTAATAGTAGCAAAATTATATAGTAGCACAAAATCATTCCGGAAATGGAATTTATACATTTTCCTTGAAAAAATATCTATTTAAATTTAAAAATTACTACTTTGTAATTATATTTATTTTTTAAAATTATAATACAACAAACAAATAAAACATTTTTCGAGCGTGGGAATAATGTCATTGTTTTAAATGATACTGTGGGTGTGTATAGCAGATGTTTTTTTTTTGGTACAAATACATGTGTATACATTTAATGTAATAATTTAAATCTTAATTTCATTAAAGAAAAAAATTAAGGATCACATATTTTTCGAAAAATATATTTTAATTCTTATTTATGACTGTCATTACTTCTATTATTCACCATTCATTGTTTTCATAAATAATTTCTCTATCTATTTACAGCTTATCCAAAATTATTTTTATAACATTAGTATTAAATACAATAAAATAGTCAACGTACACACTTAACTAAATCACGTATTATACAATTTGGAGAAAAAAATGTCTCTATTTTAATAAGAACCGATAGAAAAATTATTTCTGAGCTTCATTTGTTTTCTCAAATGTTTAATGAAATACAAAATATAATAAATTTAAATAGTTTAAACTCGTATGTACGAGTATTTTTAATATTATAATTTAGTAATAAAAACGTGAATACTTTTGTTTTTTTAATTGCATATTATGTAGCACATTTGATCGGTGTAAGTATTTAATTATTATGCATATTCGTATGGTTTTGCAACATTTAACATTACAATTTTGATTCGATAAAAACTAACATAAATATACATATATAAATTATAAATTTAAAATTATTATTAATTTATCATTAAATTAGTTATTAATATTTTAACATTCAAGTATTTCAAGTGTTTCCTTATTTTATACATAAACCTACGTGTGTTCATGATTTTATCTTGTGAACTCCACTAAATAAACGTGAAAATGAATGCATAATAATTTAAATGTATACTTGTAAAGTATGACAGTAAACAAAATACATATTTTTGACAACGATTATAAGTATTCAAAAATGTACCTATCTCTAAGAACGAAATTGATAGATATGATTTAATAAAAATTTAAGATGTCGCTATGCGACACACTTTTCAGCAGTGAAATGTAACAATAAATGAACAGTTAAATACACATTTCTAAACCAGCGTGATTAAATAAAATTGATACAATAAAATTAAATAACCCAAAGATTTAACCATTTCTGTCTATAAATATGCAACTATTAAATAAACAACAGTATTTTGTCACAAAAAAATGATTTTTACTGAATATGTAATAAAAAAGTGAACAACATTTTGAAGTTGAAAAATTGTATATTTCAAATGTATATAAATTCCGCTTATTGGTTTAGTGTACAAAATAAATCAAACATGGTGCGTGGTTCACTTATTACTCATTGAATTTATTTAATATTATACGTTATTAAAATGTTATCATATTATGCAGCTATATGTATTGGTTGCCACGAAACACCTTCTTTGGTGAACAACAATCTGTCACCGATTTTCTGGCCAATTGCTTCATAAAATTCAATAACGTTTGGCACGAGTTTGTAAGCAACGCTGAAATAAAAATAAAAATAATACAAGCTGTAGTATTTATTAATATTTGTATTGGATTAAAAAAAAAAAAAAATCACTCAACAATTAACTTTTTTATTATTTTATTAATATTTATTTATTATATTATATAATTATAAATATTATTCTTACAACACACTTAAGAATATTTACTATACAATTTACATTTACAATATTGTTTAATATGACATATGTCAACAATGTATTATAGTCGTTTGTACAATGAATTTTAAATTATAGGACGAATGATCGAACGAAAATTGTAACTTAACATTGTTCTTTATTGAATATTCCATAGTTAGTATTTATATAATAAAACGTATAAATCACCATTTTTATGACCACGATCGTTGATTTATACGATAAATATCCATATTTTCGCGCAAGATTTGTACGACTTTCTCGACAAACACGCGTACACGGGTAAGAATAAAAATAAAACCTTATAGGCCGTTAACACTCGAGTAGGAATTATTGCTTAGTTATAGCCGATGTTTTACGATACGAAATTCCAGAGCCGTCAAATGACAAAACAATCGATTTCTATACGTATATTTCTTATTTGAGAGGGGAGGATATTGTTTAGACGTCGTTTACAATTTACGAGCGACTAGCCCTTTCGTTTTAACGTCGTCTCGACGCGATTTTATTAAATGCTACTCGTGAGTACTCGTACATTTTTATTGAATCAATAGGTGGTTTCCTATTAAGTTCCATCTGAAAATAATTTTAAAATCCTTGACTTTATTTTGTCAGTAATTGATCTTTAAAAAAAAATATACGTAATAAGCACAATGTTAACACATCAACCGTGACGCATTGTGTTTCGCATTTTTTAATATGTAAATAACTATAACGTAAGCAACTATGAACTATATCTGCAAAAATAAAAACAACATTAATGTAATGATTGACATTCTCTGATAAATATATAATTGGAAATCCTCTATATGTTAAATGTTTTACTGATGACTATAAGTATTCTTGAGTCGGCAGCTGCCATTGTGAGAATCCTTAACGATAAAACGAATTTAGCAATAGTTTTAACTTTGAATTAAGTATAAGAACCTAAAAATAAAATGATTTGAATGATTAAAAGCTTATTTTTTCTGTTTAGTTAAGTTAAGGCAAATTTAGTGAGTAAATATGGATGACCGACGTGTTACCTACACGCATATTATAAATTATGCTGTTATGCTTAAAGTTTAAGCCTTAAACTATTAATTTTGAAACTTTCACCGTGAACAGTTCAAAATTCAACCATTTGTAAGTATAATTTTACGTTCTGAATAAATATTTGGTCTATAGTTCCATTTTCAATTATAAATAGTGACAAATAATGGGTAATTTTTTGGTATAATATACCTAAAAATTAAATTATATTTAAATATTTAACATTATAAACTTGACTTTTTTTGTGTAAATTGTATCATAAAAACAAATCTATAAAAATTTACTTTGTAGATAGGTCTAAAATGTACATTGTGTTATTTGACTTTTTTTTTTTATGGATAAAAATAATAGGTATATATATATAATAAAAAACCTGACAATACACATTAAAACACATATTTTTATTGAATCATCATTTTATAAATTAAACTTGCTTTTCTTGAAACAAATATCTTAAAAATGCAGATGTACACATTTCTACCTTTACATTTGATTCTTCCGGTATAGCGTTATAATAAATACATAACTGCTTACATTTTTAAGAAAATGAATTATTATTAAAAAATGTTCCTTTTGAGGTTCAAAATAAACTTTCGCGAAACTCAAGTATAGGTAAAATAAATACAACTGAAAAAAATGGCTACGTCACTACGGGCACCTTTAGTATGACGACTAAATACGATAATTTTAACAATTGATTAAATGAGAAAAAAACATATTCATGGTGTATAGCCGATGGTTATGTTATTAATCAAATATAGATCAATTCAAGCGGTTTCATATTTTGACAATGGCCAATACAATTGATCGAAAACATTACTGTAAGCAGAAAGGGCGGACTGACCAGGGGGCAATCGCTTCCCTGGGTCCTCGATGGTGTTATAATAATTACTCGTATTGGTACAAAATGTAATATTAAAAAATAATGGTAAAACACCATTAATTTACAATTAGAATACCCAAATTTGGATTAAAATTAATAAAGCACTACAACTAAAAATATTTATTAATTGAAATGTAATAATAATAGATTCAGTTGATTAACCTCCGGGCCCCTCGAAACTCAGTTCGCCCCTGGTCGGCAGTGCACATGCGATTTCCATTTGCGTTAGTCGTTACATTATTCGCAATAATCGCACACAGGTTTGTTCAGAATATTTGTTCCCCGTTATTTAAATGTAGAACCAATTGTATCACTCTTTCTTTTTTTTTTCTACTCAAAAATATAAAATTAAAATACTTACACGTGGTCCGGTTTAGGCAACTGAACGTTGTTCTTGATCACTTTTTCAAACAGCTGATCGTGATCGCGTTTCAATTGCTCCCACTGCACCTCCTTTCCCTGTTCGCAGATCTGCGCGCGAATCTTGCAGAACAGCGGCTCGATGTCGTACAGCTCTTTCATATTGTCTGTGTTCAGCTTGTTCACAGTGCCTTCGATACGCACTTGCCTGGTCTGGGGCAAATTATCGTCCGTTTTGTTCAGCCACAAGAACACCATCGAAGCTTGAGGATTTTCCGCCTACACGCATGTCATGAAAAAAATCGTACAAAAATAACGAAATATTCGAAAACGATCGGTAGGCAAACAATCTACACAATCATATGGTTTTATTCCTTAGGATAAAAACGATATTGTACTTAATTAAGTAATGTTTTCGGATTGATTGCAATTATAGTTCGGGCAAGCCCTGCAAATAATTTATTGTACATTAAAAATGTCGTCTACGTACGCGTAAACGGGAAAACAACGAACAATAATTTTCGATGTAATTAGACATTTAAACGTTGTAAGTACATATTAATACTTATGGGATTATTAAACAAATTCTACATTGATATTGAAGTGCAACCGTTTCTTTTTTTATAAGTAAAACGTTCAGTGTTTCTTCTTTATTTCATTTTGTTCACAAATTACCTTTAATCGTTTATTAAGAAGTATAAATAGGTTTTATTTATTTCCTATCAATTTCATGTACTAATTTTTCTCAATTCATTGCAATGTCTTACTCGACATATTTTTTAAAATTAATATTAAAATAATAAGTTAAAACTCAATATTTTAATCATTTTAATCACATAGTTTAAAATAAGTCGATATTACAAAATAATATGAATAAAAATATTAATTAATAATCATCGATTATTTACAGTTAAACATTACTCTAGCATCTTTATTGCTTACACGCCTATATAGTTATCAATTTTTGACGCACTCGAGATCTAGGTAAATTGTATATACATTTCTCGAGTTTCATTTTTAGTTTTTCATTGCCTTTAGATAAAAATCAAAACTACAATAAAATAAAATATAAGTTAACATTGGGCCTTAGATTTTATTATATTTTACTTTTTATTTTATTTTATATTACCAAATCGTTTGATTTTCTACTTCTTCCATCAGTCATCATCACAAACCCGTCTTCGTCCAAGCGTCGTAGTATTAAGCTACGGCAAGACACTTTTCCGGTTCTGAATACACGAATGCGATTAATTATTTATGCACACAGTGCGCGCACAATAATCGTGCAGCAATTACATTATGTTAATATTTTTCGAATCTCTAAGAGTTAAGGCGTTAAAAATATTTAAAAATGATGTCATTACTTCGAAACGGTTGCCAAGCTGAACGCTTTAGCAGAAGTCACGGATTCGTTTGCTTTCATGTGTTCGTTGTACCATTTACTGAAAATATCCATTGGATTTTTGGAATTTGTATTTATTTTGTGTAGACCACTGTCTTCGTATGATGGTTCATTCTGTAAAAATAAAACATTAAACTAACCATTCTTGCTCTTTAACGTGTACAATTCTTATTTATAATGCACGCATAACAGTAACAATGTGGACTACGCAGAATTTAGAATGACAACAGTTATTCAAACACTCTAATATTTATGAAATATTGGAACAGTATGTAAGATAAATAGGCATATTAATATTGTAGTTTAGTGTACACAATTACTTCCGACTATGAATTAAGTTTGATAAAATCACATTTTCCATGCGATTATTATTAGCCAATAGTGATTTGTTTATCAATACCACAACTATGCGTATTATACACTAAATTGTACTACGAGTATACGAACAACAATTGTTGCGTCACTAATGTACTCGTAAATATCACTAAACATTTCTAGAAACTCAACACATGTATACGTTTAATTATTTTATTCAATAACGTATCTGTGGACTGTAATATAAATGCTATCATTCGTAGGCAATCTTTATGTTGTCACTTACCATCCATTGAAATGCAGTATGATGTATGTGTACACGCAATTGTCAAAGAAAACGGATTATTATTGATGAAGTAAAAATAGTACTGATTACCTACAAGATCCATATTTAGTAAAATACATTCATTAGAAGTCATGACACTAAGTATATGCGACTCATAACTCCATGATTTATTCATTCATTAATGGTTTACATAGAATACTGAACATCGTGATTCGAAATCCAAAACGAATTATTTGTACCGTTTGTAAATTATCCGTGTAGATAATTTTTTATTATAATTTATATTTTTCACATTGACGTAACGTTAAAGTTATTTATTTTTGTCTATACAACTTCAAAGTGTAAATAATATTACTTGAAAATATCATAAAAAGGAAATTGTTGTTTTTGTATAAGAAAAAAAAAATGATAAATTATTTTCCTTTTTAATTACTTACACGAAAACACATTTACCTGTATAGTTAAATCATCGGTTATTACTTAAAAAACCGATCAACCATAATGACAAATGTTAAATTCTTTACCAATGATGTATGTGTGTACTGATCATTTATAATGTATATCCTAAAAATATTTGATAAATGTTGAACATAATAAAACACTTGAAACTTCTTTTAGGTCAAATGTATAGAAATGTCAAATGACCTCGAAAAGTTAAATACGTCCAATAACACAAAATTGAAAACAATGGCAAATAAAAACTACCATTTCATTATCGTTTATAACGCATTTTCCTCTAACAAAACTACTATTTTACACAAAAAAATCTTGTTTTAATGAAGTCTTATACAGCATTATTAATTTAATCTATGCAAGAAATATTTCAAATAGTATCACAAATATAATTAATAATTTAAATATCTCACGTATTTTGAAAAATATCTCATTAGTTGTAATGAAAATGTAGATAACAGTTATTAAAATATTATATTAAGCTATGTGGATATTTTGCAGATATACAAATTATGCACAAGAAGTTTTTGAACTGTGACACACATTGCATCCGTCAATTAAGATAAGTTTTAAAAGAAAAAATTGAAATAATTACTATACAAAATATGTTCACGATTGTACTCGTACTTATACTATATTTTTGATCAAAACTATTTGAATCTTACGGAAAACATTCTGGAATAAAATATGAAACTAAAAGAAATGTTTATAGTACAGAAAAAGTTTAAAATTCAATAATTAACTAATAGAATATGCTGTAAATATGTAATTTAAAAAAATTATAATTTATAGATTATTTTAAATTACACGATTACAAGTTAAAAAAATACAGCACCGACTGAACAAACGATTGTTAAATGCTTAAAAAAATTACTTCATATAAAAATTATGCGGTTAGTTTACAACTTAATTGCTTAACAATTTATGGCAAAACAACTAGAGCGACTGCAAAACGAAATACTTGAAAAATTTGTTTTTTTTTTTTGTTTTCGATTAGTTTGCCGTTCAATGAAATACCCGTATAATGATGAACAACAACATGACGTGCGCGAGGCATATATGTTTTATTTCAAGATGGTTTCATTTGTATATTTCATTTTGCCAAACGAATATTTTCGCCCTATCACATTCACGTTCCGACCGAGCCAATTTTCGCGGTTTATAAACAATTCATATTCACTCGTCGAATGCAGTCCTGCCGCGTTAACATTCGCGTTGGAAATATTTACCGATCGCTGTACGCCGTCGAGCCGTCTAATGTCAGCCATTTGAATGGTGCCGTGCGTGCACGGGTCGCAAAAAAACTTTAACGCAACGTTTTTCAAACCCAAACACTTCAACTCATCGGCGGACAACTTGGAACATTTCCGGTGGACGCGTTGCGAACAGCCGTCGCATTTCACCGGGCAGTCGACGTAAGTAAATCGGTGTTTGCATACGACACAAGTAGAGATTGGCGGCATTTTTATTTCTAACCAACACCGCTGTCTATACACGCTAAGAAAAACAATTGCTTGCGGTGGTAACACACTAAATCCCGGGCCGCTGATTACGAATATAACCTATGCAGTAGCGTTTATGACGCCGAAAATCGTGCAACCTGCCTGTTTAGATGCTACCTTGGCACTAGGTGCGTGCATTTTTTCTGTGAAGAAACGCAAGTTATTCCATACGGTAAGGGTGAAAATGTATACCCCTATATCAAGTATCGTATATTACGTAACATTCCGGTTTTACCTTTCGTCCAATCTAGATATATATATATATATATATATATATATGTGTGTGTGTGTGTGTGTGTATTGGTTACACCAAAACGAAATTCCAGTCGAGGAACAAAATATTTAACCAAATGCTTTTCATATTATAGTGTAAACAAAAGAAAACGTAAAATAATTGAAAATAAATAAATAGATTAAACTAAAGCATAGTTTAATACTTCAATAAGTTATCTTAGAAGTATCAAAGTCATATGGGCGAAAAATAATTAGAATTCGATAGTAATACCGCAGTGTTTATATTTCGTCGTGCGAAATTCGTGTATCGTCTATGTATAATATGCATATCTCTATGCATATTTTTATTTATTTATTCATTTATTTATATTTTATTTATTTCATTTAAATAAACGGAGTCCTAAAACATAATATTTAATATTGTATGAGGAAAATAACAATATGGTATATAGTAAATTATATTTTTACTTAATTATTGATTGTATCATACGTAAGACATTTGATACTAAGGTCCTTGTACGACCATAAATCACCAGCATACCAAAAATGAATATCACGAAAAATCGAAAGTTGGTGGTGCGCAATGTATTGGAACGTATTGAATATCGTATGTTACATAAGTGTTACGAAAATTTATCGCGAGCAGAAAAATCGAATTCGCTTACGTTGAAATCAGTACCTAAATCACTTTCTGAAATAAACACTAAATAAACTACATCAATAAAAATCAAATAGAACCAAATAGTCCGTTATTCTGAATTTAAAATTCCAATAAACGAGTAAAATAAAAACTGAATTTCATTAGAAATTCAAATTATATTTTGTCACTGAGTAAAGTCTCAATGAAACAATTATTAAACAACGGAACACACCGCATATGTATAATGTAAATTTTCTATAAAAAAAAAAAAAATGTAATTACGACCTTCACATCGAGTATAATTTTTATACATATACAGAATGAATATTACCTAATAATAGTATTCACTGTACGCAGAATGTAGTTTTTCAGAAGATTGGCTTAAACAAAAATAAAGTAACTAGTGGCATATAATAAAATATTACTAGCACAATTTACAACGCAGTATTACATTTAATTTAATTCAATAATTTTCGAAGAATTATAATGTGAAAAACTTAAAGCTTATTTATAAATCCAAAAAATTAAATAAATATTTATTTCGTTTGTATTTTTTTCGTTATTACTATAATCACAATAAAATAATATTTTTTTATATTTTAATTAAAAATTAAAATATGGTTTAAAATAACACCGTTAAAATTATAAATGTTAAAGTTAAAATATAAAATTAATTATTTCATCAAAGTAAATATTCTATTAATTATCATTAATTACTGTTATGACCATGTTATAGTTAATATTTTGTTTACTTTTAAAAAATTCTAATTCAGCCACGTTTTTAAATTTTATTTGATATTTGGAATTATACTATATTTTAAATATCATTGTTTTAAAATTAATAACTACAAATTGTAATTAACAAAATAACTAGTTAGAAATTATATTTTATTAAGCCTTATTTTACTCCAAAAATAATTTAATTTATTTAAAAAATCCGAGTAGAAGAAATTTTTAATCAACTGATAATTTTGAACAGTAACCAATTTTTTATGAGTCACTTAGTTTTACATAGTACAAGTATTTATATAGGTACGTTTGAAATGAGAACGAAGGTCAGTGTAATATATTTATTGAAAATTTCATCTTAACTGTAAATTATGTAAATCATATTATCCAAACAATTTGTAACCATAAAACCAACTAAAAATTTTAAGCTTAAGTACCTAATATATATATATATATATATATATATATATATCCGTAGAAATAAGCTAAATGCGTTGTATGAGACTTTTATTTTAACTCCCCAAAAATTTGACCATGGAAAAAAATATCAAAGTTAATTCAGTTAATTCAGTACTAGACTTAATCAGAGTTTAGTAAAAAATATAAGAATTAAGTACTATTATGGGTATAATATTTTGTATAAAGTAAATACATAAGAATACAAGACTACTTATGTATACCAAATATCATAAAAATCTCTAACGGATTCTAAACAAAAAAGACTGCTTGACTGGTGTTTTGAATTCATTTTTAATGATTTCAATTTATTTATTTATTCATTGTACTAAGTTAATTTATTTTACAAAATACCTACCAACTGAAATTAACAGTTATTTTTTACTTTTTTTTTTACGACGAATACTTTTTATAGATAAGATGCCACACGCAATGTCTTTTTCCCGGAGCACCTATAAACATAAGGCGTAAACTGTCGACCGTGTAAATCGATAGCCAACATAAATAGTCTTGCTACATCTAACGGCTATAACGTATACATCATTGTTATATTTATTCGTATTGAACAACCTGATTTTCTGAACGATTTCTATACTTTTAATTTCATTGTTATTAACGGTAAGTAATAACAGTAGTAATATACAATATTTCTACAAACTGTTCGTAAGCATATTATAATACGTTTTATTATAGTACGTTGTGTAATACTTTAGTAATTTGAAATCTCACTTTGGCCTGTTGTAACGTGGACAAACTTCGAGTGCTTAACGTCGAACATGACGAGATCAAACGGCATACGAGAGAAGGCGTTGATTTAACCAATAACTAAAACATAAAAATTAAAAATAACAAATTAAATGGAAAATCCTTGGAAATCATAAGATTATTACACGTCAATGACAAACCGAAGAAACATAATAGTTTATTATGCTCATTACAATCTCCGTGTCACCTGCAGAACTTACCATAGTGGAAAGTTTAATTTTCCCTACAGAGCCAAAATGGTTTAAGAAAACGCAAATGAGTTCGGAAACGACGTGGTTACTGAACGATTTATACTATACCTAATGGTACGCTTTTATCGTAACAACGACTGTGAGTGTTCGAATGTAGGTATGCGTTTTATAACCGTAATGAGCACCTAGTAAAATATCTAATCAATATACTTAAGTTTCTAATTGAATTAGAAAATAAAGTCCAGTATTCCGAATGATAATAACTGAAAGAGTATTGTATTCCTTTACACAGGCTACTGTTGTCACTGTCTGGCTTCTCCAGTAAAAAATATATATTATTATGTAATTTTTCCATGTCACATTAGTAGGCTGGTGTTTTTTTTCATTCAAAGCTACGACAATCGTAAATGTTGTGATCAACTGTAAACATGATATCTGTATCCACGTATTGTTTTCCCGACTCAAAAAAATTGATGAAACGACATGGTAAACATTCGTCAGTAAAACTTTTTTGCATGGATAGTTCTTATTTGCAATATTCGAACAATATATTGACTAAAATAAGGATTTATAATGTTAATAATAATAATATGTAATAATAATTTATTAATTAATTGCGACCGTTGGGACTCTATTACTGTTGACAAATTATACTCAAACAGCTTTTAAAATAAAAAATATTAATCTGTTGACGTTTATTCATCTTGTAAAATGCCGAAAAAACGTGCGAAGTACATAATAAACATTTATTAATTAATATATCATGTTTATGTTTCAAGTACTTTATTCTTTTGATTATATTAATAATCCCGTATCAAGCTTTGATTCTTTGAACAGAGTTATAACATTTGATTGATAAAAAAGTTCTATACATTTAATCAACTTGTTATCTATAATTTCTTTACTACACATATGCACATAAGTGACTTTGAGTTAAAATTATCAATAATGTAACTCAAAAATAATTTTGAAAAATATATAATACAAATAAATCGGTAAAATAATTTTAAATATAAGCAAAAATAAAACAAATCAGTTTCATCTCTAGACTATATTACACCCGATTCCAATCTTCTCCTCAACTTTCGGTCAACCCCTATTATCCAGTCCATCGTCAACTTCATCCTTACTGCTGGCTTCCTAATCTAATTATATTAAAAAAAATAATGTAAATATTTTATTATATTAATTGTATTGCTATAATGTTTCTAAATAAAAGCAAAATAAATAAAAAAAAAAAAAACAAAAAACAAATCAGTATTGTACACGAATCGCATGAATAATGATTGAATTGTATTCTAATTCAGAGTACCTAGTTATACAACCTAAAAAAAAAACAAATACTTGAAAAATGTTTTATTTATATAAATAATAATATTTTACATATTACTTACAATTATTTTACATTTATTTGTTCAGTCATCAGTTAATTGTTCGTGTAATAAATAAAATTAGACATTATCGGTGTCAGAATACAGGAATGCAATTAAGAAATTCCGAAAAGACTGAAGGAGGCATTAAAAAATAACTGAATATGTAAAAAATCTAGTAACCTATATAAAAGATTATAGGTAAAATGACATTATGTTTAACTTTTTATTTCAGTCCACAAAATGTATTACAGTGATGAAGTAAATTTTGACGTCATTATTCAATATCACTAGTATTTTCTCAAATGTATTCGTAGGGCTAATGACACGTAAATATTATTTTTCTATCCAGTACATTTATACATTTTTAAACATTTTTACTGTAAAAAATTCCACCATAATAATCATCGATTGAATGATACGTAACTCAAATAGATGTGTCTTTAAACTACATTTATAGTTATTTATAGTTACAGTTATTTATACTACATTTGAATTACTATTAAAGTAAGAATAAATTATTTCAATTTTTATCATACGTTTGAAGAAGTATTTCAAATTAACAGCAAAAGCAATTAAATAATGAAATACCATCTACGTTCGACTTTCCACTCCGTAAACAGGTATTTCAATTACGTGAATAATATGATCTAACTAAAGTTCAGTTACTACACAGATACGAGTATGACTAGTATCAACGCTATGTAATATGTCATATTCCTGTTTGATAGTGCAAATTCAACTATAATAATTTCTATCGATTTGGTAAAAAAAATGTTTGTTTGTGCATTACATCTAATACGATTCCTCTAAAATGTTCTTTTCTTGTCTTGTGTCAAATCAATTCCAATCAAAATAGCATAAAAAACTATTCCGTTGTTACACATCTAATTCGATTTTTCAAAGATTTCTTCCATACATTGATTAAAATACCGTGTTTTTATCAGATAAATGTATCATTGAAGGTATTTTTATATTTTTTTTCGTAAGATAAATTATTTAAATTTATTATTATTACGTTCCGAAATCAACAGATAAATTCAAATAAAAATGCATTGACTGTGATCAAATAAGAACCCATAGGAATCGGAAATTTGGTCAAAAATAAGGTTTAGTGGCATGCTCAGGGCCTTTTTTTTAAGCAAGAGAAACCGTAGCACGTTATATAATAAAATAGCCGAATTAGACGAGGGTGTTTCGAAATGCGTTGTAGCCTATATTTATACGGGTGTGTATAACGGTGTAAAATCAATGATCGGATACTTTGAATATACAACGATTACGACTAGTGTTTCACCTGCGATGTGTATGGATAAAAAAATCCTGTGCAGGTTGTTTGGGCAGATGAAATTATTTCGCTTAAAAATGAAAAATTAGTGTGATTTTCCACAGGTCGATAAACTCGAAATCGAGTTTATCACTCGTGACGAATAAATTGATCTACTATACAGTTGATTACACCAAATTTCTAGGTTCGAAATACCGACGCGGCACAGTGAGATGAAAAGCTAATCTAGTGCGACAAAACTAAAATTATGAAATGTTTGCTGGATTCCTACATACGAGTTGAGTTATTTCTATGTATTACATCATTTTATTAGATTCTGAACGGAGTGATGGAATCTATTGGTTTTACAATGATGTGTGTTTTTTTTTTTTTTTATTTTTGTGTCTGACGACACCTTTTTTGGCAGTAAAAATGCTTCGATTTGCTTATGTAGCAACTTTTCTGAAAGGAAAGTGAATCTAGTTGGTACTTTGGGGGGAAAAAAATTTTCAATATTTTTTAAATGCGACGGGAAAAACCCTAAAAAAATAAGGGAAAAACGGGAGTTTTCAAAAACTAATCAATGTAAATACTTGAAATTTTCACCAAATGTTTAGATTAGTGTTCTCAATACACCATTAAATTTTCAAAGTATTTTGACTTTTATTAAGCTATTTATAGACAATTGAAATTTTCAATTTTTTTAATTTTTTTTTTTTTAAATAACGATTAAATTTTTTTGGCCTGCCAGAAAATCTTGAAAATTTAATACATGGTTTCTTATAAGTTGTTCCTTAACTGATAAAAAAAAATCTAAAATCGTAAGTCACGATTTTTTTTTATAAGTGCTCAAAGTTCCAATTTATACGAAATATGTAAAAATCGCGAAAATTTGGATGTTATTTTGTAGATAAAAATTCATAGAATTTTTTTTGTTCATACTTAAGGTTCAAAATTTTAACACTAGGTTATCTATAAGCTACTCTTCAAAAATGTTTAAAAAAATTTCTTCCGGACTTAGAGGAAAAAATTTTATGACTGTTTGAAATTTAAATATTTACGAAATTGCATAAAATAGCGATTTATTCTCAAACGATTTTAAATATTTTTTATAATTCAAAAAGTATAAGTCGCAGATATTTGAAATTTCTACCAGCTGTTAAGATTGGTATTTTCTTTATGTCATATTTTTTTCAAAATATTATATTGATTTTTAAGCCACTTATAGGCATTTAAAATATTCGATTTTTTTACATATTTTTTTTTATAATCGGTGATAAAAAAAATTTGGCTCGTACAAAATACTTGAAAATTTAATAGAAGATTTCACAGAAGTAGTTCTTAAAGTCATTCAAAAATTATTAAAATTCATAGGCACAATTTTTTTTTATAAGCGTTTGAACAGCGAATATTGACATAAAATTACATGTAAAATTTAATATAATGTATAATATTCTAGACTGACAAAGATATCGGTTTTTTTTAAAATGCTCTAACTCAAAAACGAAAAACCGCAACAACTTGAAATTATCATTAAATCTTTATATTGACGTTTTCTATACATGGTTAAAATTTCAAAGTATTTTGACATATTTTGACTTATTTATAGATAATTTAAATTTTCGGTTTTTCTAAATTTTTCGTTTAAAAATAAAATATACTTATACAATATTTATAAATAACATTGTATTATATTCTAGACAAACATATCATCTCCGTTCGGAATCGTTTTTCGTATACAATGATACCTATCATTGAATTCAAATTTAACAAATCTATTTTTGAGTTGGTTTTGAGTAGATGGTGGGTGAGCGTGCTGTAATCGAAAGAAAACCATATTTTATTTGAGAAAATAGTATTATTCAATTACAATTTTTTCAATCATCAAAGTTACTACCTTCAGTTTCGGCTTCATTATCAGCAAGACTACAAACATCTGCATTCCATTTAAGGTGTTTATTTTTAAGTATCTTCCTAATGAAAGAAATTAATGGGATTTTTCTTGGTACGATCTCTCTGCATTATCCTGTATTTCCTGTAGCTTCTTCTGACAGTTGTCCTGTAAAAGTATGAATATTTCTACAAATATTTATTTAAATTTATATTATTGCAATAAATTACTATTATTTAAATAATTAAATATTTTTACAAAGTCCGGGTAAGAAAAATTGCTGACTATCCGGGCTAGAATAATGCAACAATTATTTACCAAGTCTGCTATTGTTTTCTATAGAATTATATATTATCTAGACCCCATTATTTTATGTTTATCAGAGACCACTGTATAATAATTGTACGTATCTTTAATTCCTAGATCTAACTAATTGTGCGGATCTGATTTCGTTTGTAACTTATCAAATAACAAATAACTACTTAATAGTATATAAATGCTTATTGTATAAAAAATATATTGAAATAAGTTTATTAGTACTATATACAGAGCCTGAATTAGGTTGGGGGATCAAATACCCGTCATCTATAAATTACATATTTATATAGTTAACAACGAACAACAAATTAAATAATATCAGTATAGTTGAATTTTGTTTTAAAAATGACTCGGCAAATTTGTATATTTGT